>UZAN01047789.1:7119-25589 GCA_900618425.1 Echinostoma caproni | reverse complement strand
AAGAAGAACTAGTCAGAAAGGAAGGGTCGTTTTCCAAATGGGTGCCTAAGACTTAAGGGCACGGCATACTTCGCGGTAGCCCACACGGACGATGGGTCTTTCTTTGGGAACCCTAACCGGAGTCTTTGACTCAAGAGTCTGACGCACAAGGCAATGGGGCGTAAATCGAACGAGGGAGCGTGAACGAAGCACCCGGGTGGGAGCTTCTAGCGACCTATCGCACAAGGCCTTTGAATTTCGGTTCAGTGTGTTGTTCGCTGGTGCGTTGATTATCGGTTTGCATTTCGGGATCAGCCCTTAGCCTCATGCACCCAATGAGACAAGCGGAACATGGACGGGACAGCACCTTATTGGCTGGGGGCCGCCCACCTTTTGTGAGCGGTAGCTGTCCAATGAGGGGCGAAGACTCCTTCCACCGTCAAGAGGAAGCCCCACGTACCCCGCTCCTGTGTCCATCTAACGGGGTATTTTTTGACCGGTAAACTGCCCCTCACCGTGTTTATTTGCTGGAGTGGCCTCTCCAGGGGCGGGTGTGGATAGAGGAAGGAAGCCAGGAGGTGCCCAAGCAGCTGGCCTTGTGAGAGTGGTCTTCGTCTGGCCTCTACCGGTTGACCTTTCAGGCATGATTGAATCTACGGCTGTGAGAAGCCATCCTGTATGGCTCGCAGGGTCAATGAGGCGCGCGAGCCATCACAACACCTAAAGGTGCAGTCTCGTCGTGATGGCGGGTGGACTGTATGATACAACGACTGGGAAAAAGCCTATGAAATATCTACTGATATTTCACTCTGAACTATATTACATTTTGAAAATGTGGCCCTTTTGAGGTCAGAAAACGAAACGAATAGTGAAAAAAGATATTTCACTATATATAGTTTGAAATATCTATTGATTTCTTACAATTAGCTAAGTAAAAATGCTTTCTATCACGAGTATTTTGAAAATTCAAACCGGGCGCCAGCGTCCGCGACTTTTTCAGTTCAATGTCAGGTCAGTTCAGCTCGGTTCCAGGAAGTTGACGGCGGTGTGCCAGTTAGTCCAGTTTCTTGCAGCGGTGGGCAGCAGTAGGTCAGGTCAGGTCAGGTTGCACAGGAGTGATAATGGCCACGGCCAATCGAGCATCCAGATTTCTTCAGGCAGTATGCTCACAAGGTGTGCACCCACCACTGCGAATTACCTTCAGTACGGCGTCCTTACTGAAAAGGAAAGAAAAAAGCTCGTCTCTTTTCACCTCATCGACGAACAGGAGACATGAGTCATAAAGGTGTTCTATAGTACAATAATGATCTTACTCTGGAAAGATCTCTAACCGTCGCTCATTCAGGGCGAGCTTAAATGAAGTCATGCTCCCTAAATCTACTAATTCCTTTGGCAACCGGTTCCGACTGTTTAATACTCCATTGCTGACGAAGCTGTATCTAACAACCAAGTTTAAACGCGGCTTATGTAGTTTGTACCCGTTCCCTCTAGCTATTTTGTGGATAGCCTCCTGGAACATGCCTCCTTCTCCTACCCCCGAGAGCTCCTTTACAATCTTAAAGGTTTCCAGTAAGTCTCCCCTTGATCTTCTCTTTCCTAGCGAGAAGAGTCTTAAATCTTTTAGCCTGTTTTGGTATGACTTACCCTTTTGACGTTAAATCATTCGGGTGGCTAGTCTTTGAACTTTCTCTAAACAGTCTGCATCCTTTTGAAGAAGGATGCCTAAGCCTGAACACAGTACTCCTAGTGCGGCCTAACTATGGCTTTGTACAGGGGGAGGAATACGTCGGGTTTCCTACACGATAGTACCGACTCTCGCTGCAGCCAGTACACACTGGTTCTCCCAGCAGAAATCTGCCGTCATTGATATTCCTAAGTCTATTCTGGTTCCTATAATACCTGCGGTGAATAGATTAACATCTGTTTATCAGCATGGGAAAGTAAATTACTTTTCTCTGCATTTAGTGGGAGGTTTCATACTATAGCCTATTCCGTTGCTCTACGCGGGTCATCCTACAATTGCTGCCGACTGGCTGATCCCACGATCTTGACATCATCTGCAAAGATGAAGCATGGCAGACGTAGGATGGCAGCCAAGTGGTCTATGAAAATAAGGAACAGTAGGAGACCAAGCACTGAGCCCTTTGGTACTCCACTAGTGGGTATGGCTTTGGCCGATACTTTGTCTCCAATCCTCACGTAAAACGTACGACCGGTCAGGAATTCCTTGATTCAGTTGTGTCTGCCCACCTATTGCCTTGTGTTTGAGATTGGCTAACAGAAACCTGTGATTGACGGAATCAAAAGCTTTGCAAAAGTCTAAATAACAGACTTCGACAGCTTTGCCCTCATCTAACCTCGAGGTTACCTCATCTAAAAAAACACAGTAACTTAGATAAGCATGAACTACCCTTGGTAAACCCGTGCTGTTTGTCAATAAGCAGTGAGTTATGGCGTAAATGCTATGCAATGTGCGTCCTCACGATCCGTTCTAGTCACTTGCACAATATACTCGTTAGGCTCACCGGCCTGTAATTCTTACTCTGCGATTGTGCTCCTCCCTTGTGAATGGCAAAAACAGCAGCTGTTTTTCATTCCCTCTGTCGCTTGCCCTGGTCTAGACTGGCTTGGTCAGGTCAGGTCGGGTCACAGGACTTTATGATTCGGCCAGTGGACGTCCGGGTTCTTGCACTTGTGAGCTGCTGAATAACACAGTACTGCGACTGCCAGGTAGTTCTTCAGTTGTGTGATGGATGTTGTATCTACAAGAGAAGAGATGAGGAGCAGGATCGCCCTAGGGGAAACAGCTGTCTCCATCATTTGACAGGTGCCGCAGCTCAGCGGACTACTGTCCAATGTCCAGTTAACAAGCAGAGAAAGCTTGTTGGCTTGTAGTTTTGCCTGTTTCTTGATCTATACGGTAAAGTCTAATGTTTGAAAATTTGTGATTTGAATTCCTTTATTCTTGTAATCTGAAAGTGTAAACAAAAAGAAGTTGATAGGTTACTTCTTGATGATGTTGCAGGTTGGTTACCTGCAGTCAGTTAGGTGAACCGATTTGCACTCCTTACGAGCTGTGCTGCGTGGACAGTCCAGAAGCCCACCTAACGTTGCTTCTAAGGTACTCAAGGTTGCTTTTCACTGCCCAGGTGATCCCCATGGCAAATTTATCTAGTCTCTGCTTGAAACAGGCGGTCGTAGGCCCAGAGAACACTACCTCGGGTAATGGGTTCCAAGTGTGTGTGGCCCGGAAGAAGAAATGTAACCTTCTGCTGTTAGTACTACTCTGCTGGTGCAAGATTGTCTTAGAGTGTCCTAGCAGTTGATGGTGCGGTGATAATGCTATCAGTTCGTTGTTCGGGTGACCCTGCGTTGATAATATTTTGTGTATCGATATTAAGTTCCCTCTCAGTCTCTTGTAGGAAAGGCTGAAGAGGTTGAGTCCCTGAAGTCTATCTCTGTAGCTCAGTTGCGATAGCCCGATGACTCGCTTGGTGGCTCTTCTCTGAACCGCTTCCAGTGCATCAATGTCTTGTATTGTTTAACATTCTGAAGCATCCAGGCTCTAGTCTCCCCAGGTTCCGGTTTATTAGGCTCTGCACTAGACTGCCTCGTTTCACTAGCTTAGCGCAATTTTGTGAGAAGTTCGGACGATCCGACAGAACCGACTCTAGATGTGTCGCCTGTTTAACTACCATTAGTGGCACCGAGATAAGGTAGTATCTGCTGTCGGTTTCTCACCTGACGTATACTACATGGCATTTCGACTGGTTAAAGCGGAGACCATTTTCAATTCCCCATCGTCCGATCGCATCTCGGTTGCGTTGGAGGATTACTTTATCCTCTTCGTTTCCGATACTGCACCAGATCTTGAAGTCATTCGCGTACACGAGAAACTTAGTTGTTAATAGTCCTCCCAATTCGCTGATAAACAGTACGAAGAGCGAGGGGCCTAGTATGGATCCTTGTGGTACTCCACTAAGGATTAAATGGTGGCTAGAAAGCTCCCTATTGACCCTCACCTGATAGCTACGATCACTTAAGTAGTCTTTCAGCCGGCTTAGCAACCTTCCTGTTATGCAACAATGGATGAGTTTGTTGCATAATTTTCGATGCGGTACCTAGGTGAAGGCCTTAAAAAAGTCTAGGAATATAACATCCACACGGTTCCCTATGTCTGCTTCTTTAGTTCAATCGTCTGTCACCGCTAGGAAGTTTCTTAAGCATAACCGGCCTTAGCTGAATCCGTGATGCTGCGCGTTGAGGAAATTCGAGACTCTAAGAAATTCTCTTATTCCATCGTCCATTGTGCTTTCCATTACTTTGAAATATGGAAAGAAGGGCTACTGGACGATAGTTTTCGGGGTTTATGCGGGATCCCGAGTTGTATATCGGAGTTACAATGCTAGCTTCCCGATCACATGGGAGTTTTCCTGTGTTGATGGATGCCGTAAACATTTGTGTGAGGGGGGGAATTAGAACCCTTGCTCAGATTTTGAGACGTACCGCGGTATGCTATCCGGACCCGGAGATATGTTCGGGTGGAGATAACGCAGTTTGGCCTTGATGGTGGAACTGTCAAAATGTATGACTGAAAGTACTTCGGTTGGAGTAAGCAAAGCAGAGTCGGATGTCGTTCCGCGTATAGTGGGTCACTTTGAAATACAGTTTGGAAGTGCATTGCTAAGGCTTCCGCAGCTTCCACGTTAGAGAAACTTTCAATATTTCCCATTTTTATTTTGATGAGTTGTAACTGACCTAGTCTGGGTTATATGTAGATAGAGCAATTTAAGATTTTGCTTTGCTTTCTCGCATAGCTGAAGCTGGTAGAGCCTTCTGTCCTCACGTTGGAGAGTTGTGCAGCGGTTTCTGAGCGTCCTGTAAGACTCAAAATCTTCGAGCGTTTGAGTCAAATGGTATCTATTCCATGATGATCGCTTTAGGCTGTTCAGATTCCTAGTCCTGCTCCTAAGCCAAGTTCTTTTCCCATTTTTGGGTTTAACTTTGCGCAGAGGGACTAGGTCGTGGNAGGTCGTGGATTGTCAGTTGTAGATTGTTCAGGATTCTACACCACAAGTCGTCAACTGATGTCTCACTCCATCCAAGGGAGTGCTGCTAAAGCTCTGTTAAATTCCCCATAATCTACCCTATAGAAATTCCGCCATGCGAGTAACTGATCCATCTTTTTAATGGTGCACACTTGGAATTTGGACATGATCGTAGCACGGTCACTTTTTCCTAGTGGATTTAGTATCTCTATGTCATCCACTAGCAGCGGGTCGTTAGCAAGAACGTAGTAAAGCATGAATGAGACTCCTTGAGGATTCCACCTGGTGGGTTGTTGCATGTCCTCCACTAGTCCTAGTTCAGTACATAGCTCTTCCTGTAGCTGTGCATTCCCGGGAAAGATATTCCTCCATCAGGTGTCCCTTCGTGTAACCACGTTTCACTGATACCTATGATACCAGGTTTGCTGACCGACGCTAAGGTTTGTAACTCTGCGACTTTATTCATGAGGCTTTGTGCGTTGGTATGTACGCAGGTTATTGACTCTGTTTGGAAGGTAAATGCTGGTTTCAATGTTCTGTTCTCTGATCGACTAGATCCGGCCCCTAGAAGACCGGATACTAGTCGTTTTTTGACTTAATCTTTCTGGAGTAGTGGCTGAGGTCACGGCTTCTTTCATGGTCTCGAATAGGAGATGTGTTTAATGCAGGAATATCATTACTGATGAGGGAGAGCGCTTTTATGACCAATCTCTCCTCTCGTGGCCGGCTCTCGTGGCATTTGTCTCGGTGGTGAAGATATGTTTAGGTTTGCGCCATCCCCGTAGAAAGTTGTGTTTCATGCCTTCGTCAAAAAGCACTATTTTAATGAGCCTAGGCGAAGTTAATCTGTTGAGATGGGCGGGCCTAGGTAGCCTTATCACACGTTCAGCTAATACGTCGGACAGACTGGATTTTTCCAGAATGTAATCCCATTGTTCGCTGTCGTGCAAGCATTGACTAATTTCCCCCTGAGGTTCTGGTATGCCTCGTATGATGACCGAGCGGGAATCTTTCTGCCTTTTATTGTCTCTCCTCGGCTGGCGTTCTCTCCACTGGAGGTCAAGTCGCATTCTTATGTGACTCCAATCTGAAGAATACAGCATGGGCAAGAGAAGAAGAATTTCCGATGCACCCTTCGGATTAGCAACCTCCAGTCTTACTGGTCTGGAAGCGTGAGTTTTAGTAGTTACATCAGTATTGTTTAGTCTGTGTTGCTTGATTACATCAAGTTGTATGCCCATGTGGCGCAGTACATTAGTGATGTAGGTTTCATCTTGTTTGTCTCTAGCTCTAAGAGACTGATCAGTGCTCTCTGGCACTCCGAAGATGATGACTCTTCTTTGTCGCATGTTGTCATTTTTCAAGGCAGACGTGCAGGTTCCTCTGGGCACTTGCCTTAACTCAGGTCGCTCCTGCTGTTCAGCTTGTCACGCTGAGTTGGTCACCCCGGTGAGGTTGTTGTACTGCAGCTTGGCGGGATTTTTATTCTTCCCTAAATCGTCACCCGTTTCTGTTTCAGAGAGGGGGTCGGCTCTCTCTTTGGTGTCGACACAGTGATTGGTGCAGTTTTTCAGGGGCTTCTTAGGGATCACTGTCCTATCGGATGACCCTGACGTTTTGTGGCGTGACCTAATCCCTGCGCCATTCCTCACCCAGGCGGATAGGCTCGGTAATCGAAGTAGCTAGAAGCTGAGCGGTCAGTTTGTTTTTGGCCTGCTCACAGAGCGAGCACACATATTGCATTGCATTTCTTGGATGAGCAACAAAAAGATTGTATATATCAATAGTCACCATTTTGTCACAGTGTCTGTGACACAATTGGCAACAAATGTAGCAGCTAAAAGCTTTGCTTTTGCTCGAGACTGCTTTTTCACATCTGATACAGTTCGAGGTCCTTGGGTTGGTCATACTTAGCACACTAGGCGTGATATTCAGTTTTGTCATATCTATTTTCAGTGGCATTTAAATTATCTATATAAAAACAGGTGATTCTATCGGGAGTTATTACCAATGATAAATGCAATAAATGTGAGACAGCACAGACACATTTAAAAATAATTAGAACGACACCGCGTGGATTGAGTTGTGGGAATAAATCCCCAAATTGGTCCTCTTTTGGTTTCATTGCCTGCTCCGTCAGTTTTATCCAGCAATCCTCTGTGTACATCCGAATCTTCCCTCCTAATTTAATTGATCTTCCTTGCTCAAATTTCAAACCGCGCGCGTCAAATGCCAGATTCAGTTCGGTGCCCAGGACGGTGACGGCAGCTTGCCAGGTTGTCCAGTTTCTTACACTGGTGAACTCCAAGGATCTCCCGGTGCTGCAACAATAGGGTGAAAAGGTTTATCTTTGCTGGTATACACGTAGAAGGGCGACCAGAAGAAGACCTCTAGTCACAGCACCCCAATCCGTGGGTGTTTGTGCAGTGATGCGTTGCACACAAGCATCTCGGATGAGAGAGTTACACCAAGAAACGTGAAGCCCGTAACGATGGAAGATTCTAAGTTAAGAAGGACAATCGGAGGTTTTGTTGGAGAAGTGAAGAGAGAAAGTGGAAAAATGGGAATAAGAGGTCCAATAGGATGAGGAGAGAAGGGGAGGGAGACGGGCTTCAGGTGCTTGGCATGTTTATACTCCTCCTATGAACAAGCTACGTCATAAGCTATCCAAACAGTGTTTGAATTCAGCCACTGAAGTGACTGCTATGGCTTCGGTTGACAGTTCATCCCAGTCCTACACGACTCGAACCGAAAGGGATGTGGCCCTCAGTCGACATTTTAACATACCCTTTGTCAGTTTCAGTGCATGCCACCGAAGTGAGGTGGTTTCGCTTAGCTTCAGAAGCTTCTGAGAAACACCTCCTATATCTGTGATCATTTTAGGGATCTTAAACGCCTCGATGAGGTCGTCCCGCTGCCTCCGTCTGTCCAGTGAGAAGAGGTTCATCACCTCCAATCTCTTCTCATACGAGAGCTCTCTTATCCCACCAAACCACCTCGTGAAGCGCCTTTGACCCTCCTCTAGCGCTTTGGCATCTCTGACCAAGAACGGGCTCCACGTCTGAACCCAATATTCGAGGTGTGGCCGTACAAACGCTTTATAGAGTGCTAAGAGTACCTACGGCCTCCTGGACCCCGTTGCACGTCGGAGAGGATATAGGGCTCCACTTGCACTCTTTACAGCATCCCAACACTGCGATGTAGGAAAGAAGTTTGAGGTCATACTCGCTCCTAAGTCTCGCTTAGAGGTCACTGGGGCAATTTCAACCTGCTGTCCAGGTGGCCCTAAGAATTTCCTGTCACGGTGCCCTCCTTCTCCAGTGAGGTGCTGGTGCCTATGGGCATTTTGAGGAAGGTCCCATACCTCCGACCATTCCTGAATCTCGTCTTAGTCTCTTTACATAGACTCACCAAGAGCAGCCTAGACGATTTTCACATCGTCGGCGAACTTCAAGCAGGGGTTTTCGAGTTCCCGGCTAAGGTCACTGATGTACAGAAGAAAGAAGAGTGGGCCTGGGACTGCGGGACCCCACTATGAACCGTTCCTCTTTGTGACCTGTATTCTGCTACACTAACTTCGGAACTCCGGCATATCACGCATCTCGTGATCCACTCCATCACAACAAAGGTGATTCTCAACCCACTTAGTTTCATTAGAAGCAGTCGGTGGTTCACCGAGTCGAAAGCCTTGGCGAAGTCGAGGTAGCAAACCTCTACCCGTTCCCCTCGTGCTTTGTCGCTTCGTCTGAGAATCAAAGCAGGTTGGACAAGCATGACCGTTTCCCGACGAAACCGTGTTGATCTGCGGGGAGCAGACCATTACCGACGAAATGGTGGGCGTAGGATTCTCTCTATCACTTTTAGTACTGCTGAGGTCAGGCTCACTGGTCGGCAATTTGAGCACAGTTGGGTGAATCCCGTCAGTGTCTGCAGCCTTCGTAGCTACTAGTCCTTCGAGAGTACGTTGGACTTCGTCCATACTTATGGGGTCATCACTTATGGGCGTGGTTGGCTGCTCTGTTGTCCCGGTGCTCCTGGCTCCTCACGATATCTCTGCTGAAAGAAGCAGAATAATGCCTCTGCTTTTCCCGCTGCTGACGTTTCTTTTTTCCCCTATACGTTTTGAATGCATCCTACTTCCCTTCGGAGCCGGGCTTTGGATTGCACGAATTTGAAGTATGACTTTGGGTTCCATCGTGCAATCCGTGCCAGTCTCATCTCGTGCGCTTATGGACACTCATTTTGGAGGCGAGTTGCTCCTTGACGTTTCCCTTGCAGGGCAACGGAGATCTGGGCTCTGTTCTTCAGGTAACGTCTCCAAGCTGCCCCTTTGCCTCTGAGCGCTCGCTCTAAACAAGCACACTACCAAATGGGCTTCCCATGCTTCCTAACCCTTCTGAAAGATGTCACCTGATCTGTATTTCTTAGGAGATAACTTTTTAGCAGATCCCATTGGTCGGCAAACGGGTAAAACTCGCCCTAGAAAGGGTCCAATTAAGCCTTTCAGCCCTGTCTTGGATGTCCTGAGGATTTATTTGATGCTATTGGTGCCGATATTTATCGGGTACGGGTTGCCCCCTAGACTCATGCGAAACTTAAGCAACCCGTGATCGCTCTCACGAATCGGTTCCTGGATATCTAGATTCTCAACCTCTGACAAAAATCTGGTTATAACAAGGTCATGGGTCGCGTTTGTTGGTTGACATGCAGGACCAGGGCTTTTTCTCGTACTGTACCTATCAGGAGTTCGCCGAAGCTGCCTGTTGGAGTAGTAACGTCCTCCCAGTTAGCCTCAGCGGCATCAAATTCCCCCAGCAGTAGTATACTCCGATGGGATTCTGCTAACTCCCGGAGGAGAGCCACCAGAGTTTCATCTTCACTGCATGAGGATGTAAGGCTGCGGTAACAGTATAAGATGGCTATTTCCCTGTAGGGCAACTTCGCTATGGTCGTCATAACCTGAAGGCTAGGTGTGATCATCCGCGGCTCACCATATTGCTTATAGTTCTGTCCCACTAACAGGACGGCATCACCGTCAGCTCTGCCATCCTGCCGACTAGCCCTGCTTTCAATGTAGCCCGTGGGGCACTGGGCTCTTATGCTCTTTTCGGGTAGCAGCCACGTTTCAGTGACTGCAATCACATCTGCTCCCTGAAAGCGCGCCTTAAGCTCGGTCCACTTGATTCCTATACTCGCTGCATTAGTGTGGGTGACAAGTAGTCCCAAAACCCCTGGATATGTGCGTCATCAGGGGAGTTGTGGTGTCGCTCGGATTTTAGGTCAGAGCACCTCGACCGTTTTTTGGTCGGAGGGCTTTGCCTTTCTGGTCTACTTCAATGTGGGACCTTTTTCTGCTTGGTACCCCCGAGTTTTTCTGGGGATTTTAAATGCGCCAGGGATGTTCCACGGCTAGTGGGTAACGGACTTTTACCGGGGCGCACCTTTATAACAAGGGTATCTCCTAAAAAGTGCCTCTCAGGCTTCCCTTGTATCCTTTCTACCAACACTAATGGATGCCTTAGTGTCTTTAGTAATATAGCCCAGTGATGCTAGTAGGCCTGCGGCCGATTTTTCCCTGCATCTCCTGCTGTCGTCAGGTTATACCATTATACCTCATTTTGTGGTGGTCCCAATTTTGTTTACCGCAGCAAGAAACCGGTTCCTGCGTCTCGGGTTGGTGAACTCAACCAAGACGGGTCGGGGTTCACTTTCCTTGCTGCTACCAGTCGGCCTTTTCCTAGATGCAATATCTTTTGGCCTGGCAAGTTGGCAGACCTAAGTAGGTTCAACGCACGATATCTCATGGCTCGGTCCCTCATGCGCCCCTCCTTCATGAAGGGTTCAGGAATGCCTCTGACAACAACATTCCTGTGTCTACCCAAGGCCAATTTACTTGTCTGCTGGAGCTCGGACAGGGTTTTGGCTATATATTGGAATTCTCTTTCCAAAGATGACACCTTATCCTTCATGACTTCTCAGACCCAGATTAGTCTCTCATCTTCACGGTACTTGTTATATAGATCCTGCGGGAGTTTCCCGTGATCCTGGTGAAGCCACAGCGGTCTGCTTGCTTAGATATGCGAGTACCTGCTGGTTTTGCAGGATGTTTTCGTGAAGCACCTTTGGCCATGTCTGTTTGCTTTTATGAATTGTACGATAGTAAAAGAAAAGGTCAATCCTATCGCAAGGTAAGAGCTAGGGTGTGAGCTAGTGGGCTTCAAGGTAGGTAAACTAACCCGGGGGTAAACACAGGGCAATTCACTTGCGAGAAACAGTTTCATCACTATGAGACACTGGGCTGTTGTTCCAACCCACAGCCACTTACCAATAAGTGTCATGTTATTGTCCAAGATGGGTGTTTCAGTTCCCACTTTCGCCTAATCTGGGTATCTCAACCGTGTTGCGGATACAATTTGTAACGCCTAGCTTTCCAATTTGCCTTCTGCTTCCAGTCTTTTCAAATCCAGAAGTTTCTCAATTCCCAGGGCAAAATTTTGAACCGCGCGTCAAGATCAGGTCAGATTGTTCAGCGTGCAGCGCGTCCTGTCAGGTCAGGTCGGTTCAGTTCAGTTCTCACAGGACGATTCGTGGCTCTTGCCAATCGAGCGTCCAGATTCGTGTGTTGGCGGTGAGTTTCCTTGGCTTCCAACATTTCGTTGTGTAATTTTTCTTAAAGGAAGCATAGTATGGTGCAGTATCAGGTCAGGTCAGGTCAGGTATCACAGGACGGAAAAGTCTTTAGCCAACCAAACGTCCAGAATGCTACTCCGGTAGGACGGTTTCTTCTCACAAAGCTTCAAACTCATTTCAGTCGCTCTCTTGAACTGTTTCTCGGCAGGAAACTGGTTCCAGTACGATATTTGTAAGGGAGCTTAGTTGGGAAACAAGAAACATGTCAACCATAAACACCGCTGCTATACTATCTCTGGGTATAGTTGGTTCCACACATGTTTAACTGCCTCTTGAAGTCGACTGTAGTCGCACATTCCATCAGGTGCGGTGGTAGCTGATTCCATCTTTCAACCACTCGGCTCGTGTAGAAGTTAAACCGCACACCGAGCTCTTGATTTCAAGAGCTTTAAACTGTGTCATCTGGTCACCTCTACGGGCGTTTGATTGAATAAAATTTCGGCGCTTACGGCAGTGAATCCTTTCTATATCTTAAATGAGGTCACCCTTAAGGCGTTTTCCTTCCATAGAAAGAAGGTCTAACGCCACAAGCCTTTCTCCATATAATTTGCCCTCATGCCCGAGACCATCCGAGTGGTCAACCTTTGAACCTTCTCGATGCACTGGATGTCTTTTTGAAGGTAGAGTAACTAGGCCTGGACACAGTATTCTAGGTAGGATCTCACCAGTGCTTATACAGCGGAATAAATACTTCTGCCTTTCGAGTGGTCAGTGTATTTATCAACGGGAATAGTTTACTTCTCGCCTTTTGTGCTGCCGCCTTGCACTGTTTGCCTGGCTGCTAATTTTCGGTAACTACTATACCTAAGTTCTTCGTTTGGTATACGCGCTTCAGTTCGGTGGTTACCGAATCCGTGCTTACACTAATTGGACCACCGTCAGTGTTCAATATGTGACACGTTGAAGGGTCTAGGTCTAGATCCCATATCTGAGTCCAACAGATAACCTTTGTTAGGTCTTCCTGTAGTTGGTCTCGCGGGCCCGAGTTAACTAACTTTACATCGTCAGCAAACACGAATATCGGGTTGGAGAAACCCATAACTAAGTCATCAACGTACACCAGGAAACGTATCGGGCCTAGGACGGAGCCCTGTGGCACCCCACTGGTGACTTTCCCCTCCGTCGATAGTGCCTCTCCTACCCAAACCCTGAAGGTCCGCCTGTTCAGAAACGCCCCTATCCATTTCATAAACTCACAGGAAGGCTGAAATTCTCGAGCTTTTTAAGGAGTAATCGGTGATTAACCGAGTCAAAAACTTTTCTAAAGTCTAAGTGGCAAAATTCGACTTTTAGATCATCGTCCAACTTCCTTGTGACTTCATCTAGGAGGCACAACAGGTTGCTGACACATGACGTCATTTTGAGGAATCCATGTTGGGTAGGGGATAGTAGGTCGTAGCGCAATATGCACACCTATAACTTTTCTAACGATTGTCTCAAATCTATTATAGAGGATACTAGTGAGACTAACTGGCCTATAGTTCTCTGGCGGCTTTCGATCATTCCCCTTGTGTATCGCCAGAACTGTCGCCGTCCTCCAGCCTTTCTGTAACTCACCCAGTCTTAGGGATTTCTCGTATATTGCACACACCGAGCTGCCGAAATCTCTGCGAGCGGTTTGAAGATGACCGGATGAAGTCCAACACTCCCCGCTGATTTCCCAGATTTTAATTCAGTGAGTAACTTCAGAACTTCAGCTCTGTCTACCTGTAAATCGCTCATTGGAGGGGCTCGTACCTGTGGCAGATGTGAGGGGTAGCTGTGCCAATCATCCATTTTATAGACGCTTTCAAAAAACGTTTTGAGTATCTCTCACTTCTCTGCCTCTGACGACACTTCTTCCCCTGCGTCGTTTCGTAGGACCCCAGCCGATTGCCTAAGGGCAGCCCTCGATTGTACATACACGTAAAAGCTTTTGGGATTGGTTTTAGCTTCCTGAGCGATCTTCAATTCAAGTTTCATTTTTGCTTGTTCCATAAGCTTGTTTGCCTATTTTCGGGCCATTTTGTAGGCTAGCCACCTGTACTGCTCTCCGAAGTTTGTATGGTCCCTCCATTTACGCCTCCTGAAAGTTATCGCTCTCCTTATATTAGTTATCTACCATGCTTGGCCTTGAGAATTCCTCTTTGGTTGCAATGGCGCATAACTTTCAGTGAGCTCTACTAGGCGTTTTCAAAGTACGCTCCATTCATTCTCAACAGATGAATTCTCGTCGGGCGATCACCAAGTGGTTGAACCAGCCTCTTGGAGTAGGCCTGCCATATTCATTCTACCGAAGTTTCTGATGAATTTGGATGGGGGCTTTTCCTGATTTATGCAAGTCCTAAACGTGATTACACTATGGTAGCTCATGCCCATCGGGACTTCCATAATCAATTTACTAACGCCGTTCTCCGCCCGGGTAAGCACTAGATCTAAAATGGACAATTTCTGCCCACATCTGAATTTAGTTGGTTGTCAAACATGTTGATAAAGTGCCTGCTCGTGGAAAAACCTTAGGAACTCCTATTCAGAGGGACTATGTCCGGCATCAGCGTATTCCCAATCTATTTTGAGCCGGTTAAAATCGCCAACCATAATGGTCTTCGTCTTTTTCCTAAGTAACGTGCTTAGTGTGTTTGTAAGCTGTCTGTTCTCTTCTGATTTAGTCGAGGGTGCTCTGCGGACTCCAGAGATGACGAAGTGTCGTCCCGGTTCCGAATAGCGCATCCAACGGTTTGCACAGTGGGGGTGCACAGTCTCAGTTCAGCGGTTTCCCATTAGGCATATTGATGCTTTACGAGAATCAACGTTCCGCTTCCTTTACCTACCACCCGGTCTGTCATATACACAGCAGAGTCCGGAGGGATGAGCTGATCTATGACGTGTCTTGGAGACAACCATGTTTTGGTTAGAATGACTACGTCATTTTGTGGGCATATGGTTTTCAGTTCGCCCCACGTATTTCCAACACTGCAGACGTTTGTATTCCACTGTTTTAAACTTTGTTGTCACAGTGCTGGGGCCTCTGTGTTTAGGCCATTTTCTTCATGAGATCCCTCCGGTGTAGCACCCGAGGGCCCGGCACGTTTTTTACCGAGGTATTTACTCCCACACTGGTTTCTTTCCTCCGCGAATCCTGACAGAGATTACTTTTTGGCTAAGCCATCCTATCGACGACTGTTTTCTCACAGTTCAATTCCGATTCATTCATATCCGGTTGAACGGGGACATCGTTTAGTAACAACGAAGCTGCTTTCTCATATCATCCATGGACTCTTATTTTCGGGGGTTTGTGTACACCTCGATGTGGTGACAAGGGTCATAGTTATAGTCACATCTACCGCCGGAATCTCCTTCAGTGGCGTTGTTTTTATCCCCCCGGCCGCTTTTTGTTCGTCTGCTTATTCTCTCCTGGTTTACCCCAGTGCTGTTTTATCTGCTGTTTACCCCCTTTACTGCAGGGTAATGGTGTTACAGATAGTGGGTTCCTTTCTCGAATCGGTCGTTTGAAGTTTATTTTAGGCGCTCTCGGTTGTGCTTTTCCATTTACCACGTGATTCCCGGGTCTGTTGGGCTCAACATTTTGAGGGCTGCCTCGGCGTGGATTGGATGCAACGACCTCAGTACAGCTCATCGCTCGCTGCCCACCTTGTAGTCTTTGAACCTTTACCAAGGCGTGAGTTCGAACACCTTTATGGGTGCTCCTTTCCCTAGTTGCAGCTGATCCACTTCAAGACGAGTGTCCACCGGGGGTCGATTAGTCGTGCGATTTAGGTTATCTGGTACTATTCGGTATCTACCCTCAGAAGCTCGTTCCATTTGAATTACTCGAGTATATTTCATACTCTCTTTTGTCTAGGTGGGCACAGCCCGGGTGATACCAGTAGCCAAAACAATCGCACCGTATGCCGTTGGAGACTGACTTTTTACAATTCTGCGCACCGCAGAGTTCTGCGTTCGATACTCTTCCACGAATAAAGTACAAGGTCTACGATGCATAACTTGAATTGCAGAAAACGTGCGTTAAACTTAAGATGACCGCAAGATCAGACAAGTGCGGACTTACCGAAAAGTTTCTTCTAAACAATTCTAACAATCCGTAACGGCCAGTATAAAATAGGTACATGCAGTCCACTTTCGTTCTAGCGACACTATTTTGATTTAAGTGAACTACTTCCACCGCGAAAGAATTCCGAACCACGCACCTGGTGTAACGCATTGTAGTATCACAACCATTGCGGTTAGGCTACAAGTGGTACTAAACGCTTACCTCAGGGAAAACCACTATCCAACAGTCATCAAATACCTCTTTAAACGCATCTAAAGTATTGCAGCTGGCCACTGCCAGCGGCAACCGGTGCCACAACGGACTTACCCTGTTAGTGAAAAACGTTGCCCGCAATTGCAGCCTACAGTGGCTTCACTGCAAACGTAGGTTATGTTCCCGCGTACCTCTATGCGGAACCCAGGAAAACAGGTCGTCAAACCTAAGCCCTTGACGATCTTAAATGTCTCCATGAGGCCTCCTCTCGTCCGCCTCCGTTTGAGGGAGAACAGATTTAATTCTGGGAGCCGCTATTCATAGCTTTTCCCCCGTTGCGCAGCTATCATCCTTGTGGCTAGACGTGAAACCCTCTCTAAGGTATCGACGCCCTTACGAAAGAACGGAGCCAAAGCGTGCACACAATATTCCAGATACGGACGGATGATGCTTTTGTGTGGGGTGGCCAAGACCTCCGCTTTTTGTACTTCGTGGTTGCGCATAGACGAAACAGTTGTCCCCTGGCTTTGTTCGCAGTCTTCACACATTGGGTGATGGGTTTGAAATAACGGGTTACTACTATGCCTGGATGCTTTGCCTTTATATCGACAGGCTCTTTGCTGTTTTTTCGTCAGTTCTGGTAGTCAGTATCTGACATTTCGAGACGTTTAGTGGTAGGTCCCATTGTTTGGCCCACCGTTTTTACCATCTCTATGTCCCTTACTAGATCTCATCCCGCTATCTTGACGTCATCTGCAACAGAAAACACGGATTTTGGAGACCCCATGCTAGGTCAGTAATGTAGAGCAGGAACAACAGTGGTCCAAATACGGACCCTTAGAGTACACCACTTGTGACCACCTCCTCCTTGGATGTGTGAGCTCCTACTTTGACACTAAACGTCCGCCGCGCAAGAAAGCCCATTATACAGCTCCTAGCTTGCCAACCTATTCCCAATAATAGCATCTTATGATTTAATAGATGGTGGATGACCGAGTCGAATGCTTTCTGGAAGTCCAGATAGCATACACCCACCGGTAGGCCCTCATCTATTCTCCGCGAGACCTCGTCTGGAAATAACAACAGGTTTGTCAAACAAGATCTCTTTTCAACAAATCCGTGCTAAGCTGGCACCAATAGCCCGCTATTGACCATGTATTGGCATATTTGCCTTCTAACTAGCCTCCCCAAACGCCTGCATATTACTGACGTCAAACTTACTGGTCTGTAATTCTCGGCCTTTTGCCGGGATCCAGACATGTGTCTTGCTAATAACGTAGCTTTGCTCGAGTCTTTCAGGACATGTCACAGTCTCGGGCGCTTGTTGACCAATCTGATAGTGTGCGGACATTAAATGCGGCTAAGTGGAAAGGAGATTTTGGTTTCAAAAATCTGATAGCCTCTGAGTGGTTGGCCTCATGAGTTGAACACTGAATGGTTTCCGATGGGTGGCAAAAACAGGATGCATCTCTTAATGTATGAGAGCGAGAAGAGGAGGTGGACCGTTGAGGAAGACGGTTCTCCAAATGGGTACCTAAGACCTTTGGGCACGGTATACCTCGCGGTTGCCCACACCGACGAAGGGGCTTTTCTTTGGGAACCCGAACCGGAGCCTTTGACTCAAAAGCCTGACCCTCAAGACAGTGGAGCGTAAATCCAACGAGGGAGCGTGAACGAAGCACCCGTGTGGGAGCTTCTAGCGACCTATCGCACAAGGCCTTTGAATTTCGGTTAAGTTTGTTGCCCGCCGGTGCGTTGATTGTCGGTCTGCTTTTCGGGATCGGCCCTTAGCCTCATGCACCCAATGAGACAAGCGGAACGTGGACGGGACAGCACTTTATTGATCGGGGGCAGCCTAGCTTGTGTGAGCGGTAGTTGTCCAATGAAGGGCGAAGACTCCTTCCACCGTCAAGAGGAAGCCCCACGTACCCCGCTCCTGTGTCCATCTAACGGGGTATTTTTTGACCGGTAAACTGCCTCTCACTGTGTTTATTTACCGGAGTGACCTCTCCAGGGGTGGGTAAAAAACGAAGCCAGGAGGTGCTCAAGCAGCTAGCCTTTTGAGACTGATCTTCGTCTGGTCTCTACCCCTTGACCCTCCAGGCATGATTTGATCTGCGGCCGAGGAGCCATCCTGTATAGCTCGCAGGGTCATTGAGGCGCACAAGCCAAGGTGCAGCCTCGTTGTGATGGTCCTCGTGACGCAGCTATCCGGAGAAAAAAACCAATGGCCCATATGTAGCCCTAACTATCTACAACTAATCCCACAAAGCTTTAGCCAAAACCCGCAATCCTTTAGCCAAAACCCACAATCATTTAACCTTGCCTACAGGGTGACTGCTTCATCGTGGTCGAGCGTCTCGTCCCTCTCACCCGTGATCTTAGGCAATTTAATTCCCTCTGACCCCTGACGCGATCTGATTGGATCATATTTCGCCAGCTGCGACGCCTAAAATCTCTCACCCTAAATGAGACCGTCTGATTACCGGCTTGTACCTTTTGTAATGATT
>UZAN01047788.1:0-18123 GCA_900618425.1 Echinostoma caproni | reverse complement strand
TGTGATCTTCTTCGTCCTCCTGACCCAAGACGGATCCAGCACGGGGATTGTAATTCGCGTCTGATATTGGATGCGCGGATTTGTATAAAAATAATACAAAACAAATGGTAAAGTTGCTTGCAAACCGCAGCAGATGTATGAGGGCTTGTGTAAACCAGTTAGATTGAAACAAAAATTCAATCACAACGAGTTAAATGAGGCGTTTGTGGAAAGGTTAGATCGTTAGTGGTCAGGTGATCGAACACGCGGGATCGTATAAGCAGAAATTATTGATTATCGATAGTGGTAAAACCTCAACCTGTCTCATAGTGGTTTGGGGTGAATCTGAGCTATCTTGACGCAAGGCATCGAACAATCACATGGAAACAGATAGTCTAACCAAATCTGCGGTCTATCAAATTGCGATTCACGCACGAACGCACTAACACACACAAAGAGAAGGCGAATAAATAGTATTCAAGTGAAATCTTGACAAATACCCACACCGACGAGTGGATTATTTGTCATTTGAGTACAACGATATCTACAAAAATGTGATGCGAGATGATGATAATCAGGTGAAACTTGGACTCGTGTAACCAAGTTATACAGCGTAACTGTGAATTACCATGCATACACACAGACAAACACACGCACAATCCCATACAATAGAAGCTCTCATAAAAGGTTATTTATTCACTAACATTAGCGATTGTGAACAAGTTCGCGAAATTCAACCTTCCAAGAAAGGTAGTTTGTGATGAAAAACGAGGAAAACGATCAACAGTTTCATTATCACTTATCATTATCATTGTGAATCAGTCATCACAATGAGTCAAATTAGTAGATGCATCTATCTATAAGTGATATCCACCTGTTGTGTTCTGAACTACATACAACTATTCAACCGATTGAGTATGAGTCCCCGAGATTCGGTCATCTTACTATTTGAGTAGTGTAACCAGTTATCATTGGCACCATCATTATTGATATTTAGCCCCAAAGCAGATTTCGGTGGTGTTGCTACACCAAATGTTGAAATGAGTCTCCATGGCTTGTCTATCGCGTTGACAACTTAAGAAATTCGTATCCGGATGCCTTTCTGTCATTGTCATTCCTGACCAATCGAAACTGAGCATTGATGGATGTTCACGTGCATTTTATATTGAAGGAAGAAAATGCTGTGTCCACCCCGTCGTAATTTCGAACAGATTCATACGTGGTCATCAATACATCTAATCAAATTCAGACTTTGGCAACAAGTGCGTGCATAACCTTTCATCAAGTACAATATTTTAGTGTAAGAACAATTCACTTACAGCCTAACATAATATATTACTTAAGTAAGGTAAACCGTGTGAACGTTTCGTGAAGATTTTAGGGAAATATAAAGGCGTTCAACAATCTTTGTCGGTACTGGATCACCATACACATCGTATGATGAGAAATGAAATGTATGCGCTCCATTGGGAACACTTTATTCTGTATTTCCTTTTTTAAATTCAGCTCCACGAATTCGAGAATGTTGTTCGTTATGCAATGAAAAGTGGCTACCTATACAGTGTGCTTACGAAAAATACCAAGACAAATCCTGATAAAAGTGGATTTGTTGACCGAGTGTTCAACTGGTGTTCCTATGACCGAAGCGAGCATATTGGAACAGGTATGCAGAAACCAACTGAGCTGCAGTGTCTGCAAACAGATCGTATAAGTCATATTGTCTGACAGGGAGGTCTCAGCTTCGAACCGAACGTGATCAAAGTTCAGGTAATCGGGGCATTGAATAACCCTAAAGCAGCAGTCTTAGAGGAGTTCGACAGGAACCAGCAGGTAAGCAAGAGAGAGAACCGAATAAATAATGGTGATAGTTTGGTTTGTTTAGTTTCTCCGATGATCGTTTGGAGGATAGCGTAGAACCGAAACGATGCAGAATGAAACACAGAACGTGAAATCATTCGAACCAAACAACGGTCAAAGCAGCGAATAATGATGGAAACTTGTGGAGCGTAAGGTGCAGCATACTAATAGATAAAACTAAATGCATGCCTGTCATCGACTGCGACATAAAACGGAAGAGTCATAGACGGCTGCGATCACTGTCTGGTTTTAACATGTAACAGAACTTAACCAGTGTTCTGTGAAACTAAAGAATGAACACGCTGTGACGGATACGTTAACCTGGTTGATACATGAAGCTTGAGTAAACTAGCGTGTCGATTCATATTTCATGAATGAGTTTCACGGATCGTAAAGCCACCCACGGATCATGGAATTCGACCATCATAATTCAATTCGTCCATTAAAAATATAGCTATGACACAGTTTCAAAGGAATTACCGAACCGCCTCTAAATTCAACATAGAGAGCAAACCTTTGTATAAGAAGGGTTACATCTACACTTTTACCGGTAAAAATCTCCTCAAGTAAGCTCTATTGTGGAAAATGAAAGACATTATTGATGAGAAGTAGACCCATCATGAGAATAAAGTAGTGTAGTGAAACAAACTATTCCGAGTTGGGGTTTGCTCCTGTCTGCAGCCGAACACCATCGATCACGTTTGGACTTCAGATTGTCGATCGGTTCAAAGAACTAGCTGCAACCATCCGTCGATTGCCTGAAAGTAACATTCCAGCCTCAACCAAATTCATTATTAGGTCACTCGCTTCTGAGTGAAGATACTTATTTTCTGGACGAGGCAACTGCGATGTGATCCCATATGAGTATCGATTCAACTTGTTGTTTGATTATTCCTACACGGAGAGCCGATCACTGCCGTGATGGATGTGCATCATGTGTTGTAGGTGCGAGTAAATTTCCGTATCATCAGCATTGAATTCCAGTGAAGCGGATAGTCACGAACAACGCGCATCCAGTATATGCAGTCCATGGCTTCAAAACTGTAAGTCACTTGAGAACGTGCGAGCGCACGTGTACAAACATGAACAACCAATCGCTCTCCTCCGTACCTGGCTGGGTCGATGTAATGAAAGAAAATGTGCCTGTATGTGTGTGTGTGCGCGCGCATGTGTGCATCCATAATCCGAGCCACTAGGCCCTTGTTAAAGCGATGAGCCAAGATATCGAATAGATAAATGGATGACTGTTCTGGAATCGATCCCGATTTACTAAGGCAAGCAATGAATTAAAAGGACATGTGGAAAAACTCATTCTCAAAAACAAGGCATCAATGCAACCAACGCTTTCACGTACAACCAAACTGAGATCACTAAGGTTTAAAAATATATGGTCCGTGTGCTGGCTACGGTATGATGCAAATCAGTTTGAGCATCGGCATTGGGCCGTGTGTATTTTGCCTCAATCGATGAGGATCGGAGTAGCAGGGACGTGAAAGATTGAAATAGCGCATGAGCATAGTACTCAGATTGGGTTGAGAAAAGTTGTGCATTGGTAGCTAAAGAAACGAACACGGAGCTCAAAAATCCAACATGAAAAAATCAAAGGATGTCTGGAGATTTTTGCAGTATCAGTTGTCAACAGCTCTTTTCAAATCAGAAGTATCTCCAGTGTGTTTAAAGGTCTGGAGAAAGTGAAAACTATCGACGTTCGCGATCCTTTCCATCCGTCAGTGGTATGATCTTCATCAACATGATACATCGATATTCAGTATCTGCCTCATTCAGTATTTTCATATGGTAAACAGAATTTGTTCGCTGTTAGAAGCCAAGAACACATCGCTGTGAGGGCACGCGGGCTTGAACCTCTGTTTGGCCATTTTCAAACCAAACTGAACTATATTGCTATTTTTATCGACAAATTCAAAACTAATCAGGCTTGGCGGTGCGCAGAGCAACAGTATGCAAACATTACTCTCATCTTTGGTGCTGAAATTTCAACAGATACTTGAATAACCAATATGCTAGAGTTTTCGGTTGAAGCCCTCATCAGAAGTGTGAGCGACGGTATCAACAGTTATCCAACTTCTGATCACTCGACATTCTAATCTGAACAGCGCTCACAAGTCATGTGTGTGTGTGGTCTCAATACACAAGTGGACGCAAAAAGACAGTGCTTCTTCCGGAAGATAAAACAAAGAACCGTTTCGTTGATGTGGTGTGTTGAGATGGAAGACCGTGTGTTCTTCTTCTTTGAAGAATGATTACCATAGACTGAAAGTGGTTCTAAGTCTTCCCAGTCTAAATTCACTGTTTCGAATTATTCACCTCTTGCAGGCTAGGTAAAATCCAAGGAATAAACTACACAACACCACTGCACATGAATCGAAAGCAAGATGAATAGCTGTTGCGCGTGCCGTACTACTGATGTGTCTAAGGTTGAAAAAGTATTGAAAATTGGTTCTCGCAACTCGAATTGAAGCAATCAATTTTGATCCGTTCGTGGAGTTCGCCACTTTGTCGGTAAACGTTTTATCGCCAACCGAGGTGACACCTTCAGTGCTCATCGTATGATAAAGATGTCTCTGAGGTTCTCGTATAATGACACGAACCACGAATCCAATATGAATTCATGCTGCCCAGTTTTCTTGAAAAGTCATTTCATGTGATTCCTCGAATTGGCATAATGGCTGATTATTTTCTGTAAATAGTATCATGGGGAGGGAGACGCCACGACAAGCCGACAGCCGTGGAAACGTCAATTGTACAGACATTATTATTGAGTTGCAAAGTCACATGAGAAACACAATCAGTAGTTTCGAACCATGCACCACTCTGCAATCCCAATTTATTCTTCAAGCACCCATAACAAACATATAACTCGTGGAACACGGAGGTGAACATGCGTGCGCTTCAACTGATCCGGTCGTTGTTCAAAACAAGTCAACCATAACAGAGCACGATCCATCCGCGACGTCGGGTGGCTCAACTTAAAAAGACGGGATCAATCGATTGCAGTTAATCAATCCGTGAGCACAAACATCCATTTGTCATGTGTGATCGATTTTGAGATAAAAGTCACGATCCTGTACACAGCAAATAACAACTGCTTCTGGAGGTTTGATGTACTCAACTTGATTCATGTTCCGTCGAACCACACCTGCCGGCAATCTAACAGACGTTCCAATGCACGTATTGTTCTTTTTCGTATGATGAAAGGCTACAACACTGTCATCCAAAATGGTCTACACAACTACGTATGGACTATTTGACAATTGACTTGCAATGTCAGAATTCCGCTGATGTAGTATTTGAATGCTAATGAACACAATAATTTTCATCTCACAAGAGCACAATCCGTGCACTTTGACAGAACAAACATGAACGATCATTGAACAGCAATTTCGATGATAGATTCCGAATTTAAATTTGAGTCTTTTGATGTAGATATCNCTTCTCCGGCTGACAAAGAATCCTTTCCGGGTCACATTGTTGAATGTGATCGATGGTTGGCGTGGACAGGTGACAGACATGGATAAATTGACTCATTACCAATAAGAAAATGAAGCAACGGTGAAACAGTCGAATGACCTACCAGAAACTAAACAACCGCTTGACACAGTAAACCGTTGAATGTAAAAATGGCGCTATAGATGGTGCGTTTTGTAAGGCACAGATCAACACACACACACGCACGCACACACACACGGGTACAAACGCACAAGTGCTGGCGCGTACGAGCGAGCAAAAACAACTGGACTAACGCAAGAGCGAACGAAGTCTAAGATTATGTCACCATAGAGTTGATCTGCCCTATAAATACCTGGGTGTCTCGGCTCGGCTGAACTGCAAGGCGGATGAGACTATTCGGATATGTAACCTGTGTCTTGAATATATTTACTGTCAAAACAGGCAGAGCAGTCGTTCTGCATTCAGGCACAATACGTGTGAAGGTGAATAAGACGGATGGTGCGGAAGACAAAATTGTAACTATGGTCAACTGACTGCGGGTAAGTCATGTGCGTATGAATGAGTGTATGTGAGCAGGTATCACGCAGGTTAATGCATTAAAATGGTGCAACAAACATCAGTCATGTGACAAACAAAACATGTGCATAGGCACATCAGCATGAATGAGAGAAACTAGATACAATTTACATGCGCTCAACATGAATATAAACATAAATCGGAATACTGATCGAGGGTGAGCCTGACCTCTACAGGATGGGAACGCCCAGCTGTGACAATCGAGTGAGAAATCCCATCTGACAGACACGAACACCTTACTGATTCAGTCCTAACTAATACTGTCATAGGTAACAGAGATTAAAGAAGGAACACAAGGATATGCGTGAGGAACTTCGTTCATGCGAGTTTAATCTAACGATCTAATCTCACGATAGACCCCCTGTTTTATCTTATCCTTCACCCGAGCAGGTTTTGTTCTTAGACACCTTGTACTTTCATTAATGCTTGGGTTCCCAGTGTAGACGTGGAAATAATCAAGGACATTCGATTCGCTGTCATTAGTGAATAAGATGTTTTAAGGGATTGTCCATTGCGTACCTAGAGACATACAGTCTGCGATTCGAAACCTAGTAAAGTCACCCGTATATTAAAAATAGAGAGCTCTCCTATCGACTTGGTCAATACTATATCTATCCTAGTATGGGGTCAAAGTGATTTGGCACTGAAAGCACCAGAACTTAGGTTGTCAGGCTTAGTAGGGTGGTGGTGGAGTAGTGGTTTAGTCGCTTTCACCGGCGTGCTTTGGACCGTGTTCCGAGGTTCGAGCCCCTCCACCGCCATCCGACTTTGGTGGTAGGCAGCTCTGCTGGCGTCCAGTTTAATACCACGCCTAACCCATCGGGGCCTTATGTGGTTCGTCACTTCAAGTCTCGGGGCTTAGGTTACCGGTTTGCACCAATGAACAGCAGATCCTCGTGACTATGGGATTTACCCCATCTGCTGTTCATCATACTTGGGTGTGTAATAAAGAAAGGCCCTCGTCACCAATCACCCCATTTTCTATTCACGACTAATAAACAAATACAAAGATAACGCAAGAAAACCCGATCACATTCGCATGCACGCAAGCAGCAGCACACGGAGTAGTGGCACTATAGGAAGGTTGCATTCAGCAGATTCAAGTAAGACAATTACATTTCTGCCGAGCAAAACTTATGAGTTCGCAAAGAAAAAAACGTTTCAGACCGCGGTCGATACAATAACCTCACTTTTTTGTCGACGGATGTGTCAGACGTGCGATTGAAAGACAGGTGGATATAGACACATGTGTATACATATAAAAACCCACGATACTATGGCATTTCCACCTTAAATGTGGAATGTGCATAGATCGAACTTATTGCCAGTAACATGCGAAAAATGGAATGCGGAGTGTAGGACACTACGGCTGTGAATTAAAGCTGTTTGCGAGAAAGCAATAATTATTACCCCAAGCTACAGAGACACACCTATGAGGAAAAGACGCACACACGGCCAAGTGAAGGACGAGACAAGTGCGGATACCAGCCAAGCGGGTGAACATACACACACACGCACACACACATGTGAACAGACATAGAAATGCGGAAACAGACAGCGAAACGTGCACACTCAAGTGACGAACATGTTTGAAAGCCTGGACTCGCACGTTCCATCATTTCGTGTACTTCCTCCTCCACTTCCTGGTCCACTTCCTCATCTGATAGCTCCTCCATTTCCGCTGCATCATCCTCGTCGTCCGGCTGAGAACGTTCCATGTCAAACGGAATCTCATCGTCCGAATGAGGTGGTGTTGAGTCGGACTGCATTTCAGATTCGTGCGAATGACTGGCTCGAATCAACGAAGGTGATTTGGACGCGATCGGTTTGGGACCCTGCTCAAGGGAGTTCAAACTGAACAGGCTTTCTGATTTAGTTGAACTACGTGGATCGATCTGGTAGCCGTTTAAAGTGGATCCGTGGGGAGAACAGGTCGGAAAATGTGCCGCGATCGGATTAGATTCCGTGAGATCAGTTTTATTTGACTGCTGGAATGATTCAGGTGGCTTTACATCACGATAATTTTCAGTGATTGGCATGTCCTGATTTCGCGTTGATTTCAACTCCGGAGAATTCCACGGGAACGACTCACTTTCAATATTGGTTGGCGTATGATTTGCAGAGTCTAAGTTGTCACTTGCATGACTCATTCCAGAAGCCAAGAAGGTCGCGGAAACTTGTGGCTGAGGAACCTGATCAAACTCCGTTTTCGGAGAGTCAATGCTATTCTGATGTGGATTAGATGCACTCTTCGGTGCATTAAGCGACGGGAACACCTCATTCTGTTCTCCACTAGGAGAGTTTCCTGCACATAAAGACATCTCCTCCTCACGAGCTTGTTTCTCTGCAGGCACATCACCGTGCACGTCCGTGTTCGGAAGTACGCGCTTTGTTCGCATAAAAGGAATTTGAGTGGTGATTTCTGAATCGGCTGTATACGGTATAGGTTTGGTACTATCCGACGTATCCATCTCGTATTGCATCGAGAATTGTTTCGGAGTGTTTGGAGTCTCGGGGTCTTCGAAGACTGGAGTTAGCTGTTTACTGACAAAAGAATCAGGGACAGACAAACTGGCTTCCGGCTCGGAATGCATCACAGTTACGGTAGGTTTGCTGGGTTCAGGCTCGGACGATTTTGTTATCTCTCCATCTTGCAGTTTGCTCAACAATTGTGCCCGCTGTTCCCTACTATGACGCTGACTGCGGCGATCAGATACGCGTAGACTGCTTCGCTGCGAACCGGAACGCGTAAGTGTAGCTGAGCCACTATCAACATCTTCCGTAGGATCGTACGGAGAAGAGGTTGAAAAACCATTCGTAGCAGGCTTGTCCATCACAGGAGAGTGTGACTGAACTTTATCCGATTCTGTCAAACCTATCGAATCTTTGTTTGGTAAGATTGGTTTATTAGTTGGATTAAGCCGTCGAGTACTACGTCGATCAACCACAGATAAAGAACTGCGATTGGACCCGCGTCGGATAAATGGTGTCGGGGCATCAGATTTGGATTCCGACGTGATCGATGCGTTCGCTGTAACCGGAGTTGATGATTTCGTCATTGTTATTTCATCCGAAGGTGACCTACTTGCTTCCGCCTCAACATTTGTCTCTGTGAGGGCGGTTTCGGCAGTCGGTGGCCGTGTGCGACGCACACTACGTCGATCACGAACCAGCAAACTGCTTCGCTGTGACCCCATTCGACTCAGTGGGCGTTGCTGACCCTCAGTTGATGGCGCGTTAGCCTCCGCTGCAGATGGATCGGTGATGTGAGGTGTAACCGATTCCGACCGGGAGTGAAGGACATCGGATCAGATGTTGCGAGAAAGACAGAAGGGGCAGAAAAAAGAGTGCACAAGCATCGTGTTAAAAGCTCGTTAGTCAGAGTGACGGGAAAAAGAAATCAACTTTCAAAAAAGCACAATCAAAGCGAATGTGAAGAAGCCCTCGATCACACCCAAGGCACAGCACGCACATATTATTGTACACTGGCAGACATGTTTTACTGAAATATTAGCTCCGTCGGATTCATTTGATTGAGAAATGCGATAACCTTGGTCGATAATCCTGTCTTCAAGAGCAAACTAATGTCGCCACAAGAACTCTGGTATGTACTGGTTGATATCTGTATGCATACATACTCTTTCTCTCACACGATAGAAATCGACCATTCAACTTCCCGATTCCAGCTGCATCGATTAAAGCATAAACGGTTTCAAATGGTTACCTCAATTTGCTGATAAATTTTGTGAGTTCCGATGCGAACAGGATGACAGTGCATGGTAGTTTGGATGACGTGTACGCCTGTTTATCCCAAGTGCTAGACTAACCCTCCCCCCCCTCATCAAAAAAATCGCACATCTTTGCAACAACAGGGTTCAGTTGTGCATCACATTGAAGTAGGTATTCAAAAATAATACCAAAACTCAAATTGTCTGAGAAAAATACATTTGTTGTCATCCTGTCAAAATTGCCGCAAATAATTTTGAATTTCGTGATGAAGTTCTCAACTGACTAAAAGCTATTGATGACCAGAACCTTGGAACATTGAAAGCTGTACAAGATTGTGACCACCAACTAATTAATAAAAATGCATGATGACGCATCGACGCTACGACTTCCGGGAGAACGAAAGAGTGAAAAACGGCATAAACACTTCCTTGCGTTAGCTGCGTCCTTAGAATCAGAAGTGATTTTCTAATGGAAAAAATTAACTTTCCTAGGGGAATCAGATCAATAAATCCAGAGGATAGACATGCTGGATGAGAAAACAACGATTTAGAAACTATTAGTAGTTCAGAACAATTGTTATTCCCAAAACCAAACGAAAAATAGTGAAATTCAATCACAGATTGCTCTTCGGCTACACGGTGGTGATTAGATTGTACGTACTGAGATTCTGAGTACATGAGAGGATAGTAGTTCGATTCCTAATCCTACAGTAAGACAAATCTGCTGCAAGGTTTTGGAAAACAACCACGTCCACAATCTGAATTGTTTGTGTTTGAATAGTTTAAGTATAAGGATATTAACTGTCAGAACTAAGACAGTCATTCTGACTGCATGCCGCCGATAATGATGTGTTGTCAAAATGTAAAACTGTAGTGTGACGATGGCAAACAGCAAGACGACCAATTTACGGAAATATTTTTCATCCGAGCAGACACACTGTCTTAAGCATTTCAGGGATGGGCGAACACAAACGGGTACTTTTTCCGGTTTGTATAATTTTGTTTTATGACGCACTTTTGTGTGATGAACAGTATAATCGCAAGGACCTATTGTTTAGTCATGGAAAGTGGCCATTTAAGCCCCGAAACTTCGGGGTAGATGAATTAAACTAGGCTCCCCTAGGTTATGCGGTATGATTAAGTGGGGAATAGAACCATGTAGGTGGTATTCAATGCTCCTTCCACAGCATCATCAGTGTGTAAAATTAATACGGGATGTATGTCAGAAACCTCAATCCACGGAAGGCCAAATAGAAATGGTCTGGATTGTAGTGATGTGGAAGATATTTCATTTTTGGTGTGATGAACAGTAGACGAACTTAACCCCATGGATAAGCCGACTTCATCTATGGAATCGGACAACCTGTGTCCTGGACGTGCAGGTGAGGAACCGAACACAGTTCCCGATGAGGTAGGCGTGGAATAGGATCGATTGGTATGTGAAACCATCCCATCGAGTGGTGGTGGACCAGTGGTTTAGTTGCTGTCACCGGCCCGGTTTGGACCTTATTATCCGAGGTTTAAAACCCGCAACCGTCACTCAACTTTGGTGGTAGGCAGCTTTATTGTCGTCCAGTTCTATACCGCACCTAACCTATAGGGGCCTTATGTGGTTCACCACTCCAAGTCCTTAGGCTTAGGTTACCGGTTTCCATCACTGAGCAGAAGGTCGTCGTGACTATGGCGTTTACTCCGTCTGTTGCTTATCACACAAAGTGTTTCATAAAAAATCCCACTTAAAAAAAGATGAGTTACCTAAATAAAAACCAATGCCTTGAATGAACCACGCTGTTAAGGGAGGTAAAGCCAAGGATGAAAGCAGTTAACTACTGGAACATAGGAATTAGGAGACGAGTACCTGTGATCTGATCATACTCACTCGGTACCCTATTAAGTCTAAGATATTACAACGGAGGTTGAGATAGCGCCTAACTCTCCAATTAGAAGTCTAGCAAAATTCTGGTACGAATATCTTATTGGCTCAAATAATGTTTGAACTAGCATTCCGACAATGCGAGCAAACAGTCAGAAAGTACATCATCATCATCATATCCGGATGTGTGTCACACGTAGGAAACCAGAACATATTACCCTAAAGGCACGGAAAACATTGCACATCTCAAGTCCGGTTTAACACTTTTACCAATTCCGATCTGAACTTTAAGATTTCATACAATACTTTTATTTGATTTATTATCAATCTCATTTCATTTTATTTTTTTATTATTATTATTATTTTGAGCGAGATACATACACCTAAACGCCGGTGATTAAGAGCGCTCCGTGGGCAATTGGTGTACCCCACTTCAGCAGAGACACATTAGGCAACTTAAATATGCAGTGTGGAAGGTCAATTTCCCAAAAGAACAATTCAATATTGCAGCCAGTGCTGTAATCTCCATCCTTTTGCTCTAAGTCTCCAAGGGGTCTGAATACCGCTCATAATATGAAAGTACGGTATACCTGTTCAAGATGTTGAAAATCAGATTTTTGCCCTGAAATGGGTTAGTGTGTATCACACCATTCTCAGTTGCTTTACTCCAAAGCTTACCGCGAGTGGCATTTCAAAAATAAAAAGTGAACACGTTCCATTATTTCTCAAGGAGCCCAAAACTGTCCTTTGTGTTTTTCCAAATTCTTTCTTTCTCTCTCTATCTCCATTTTGTGTTCCGAATTCGCATTCGTTTCTGTACATGTTCAGTGGTCCAGTGTTCCACGGAATACCATTTATTGCGAAAGGCAATTTTCCGTTTTTGTTAATTTATAAATGAAAAGTACGCGTGCTGTATCAGAATTCGAAGGCACGTACTGACCCAGCACATTGTCAATCAACCTGCCGTACTCGGCCTGGCTGTCTAATAGTTTGAGGGAGAGTACCTGTTTTGTGACAGCACTTGGCTCCGTAGCAGACATATTCATGAGTTGATATATCCTATCCGGAGGAACCAAGAGCACATTTTGTACATCGGACGATCAACACCAGACAAAAGTAGAATAGTTGCGGCCTCTATGGGATATGAGCCACTACAGGTAACCCATCCCCAATGAAAAAAATGGAGGTAAAGCAACAATACAGCGAAGGAAACTGAGCGGAACGGGCGATCATGTAGTTTGTGTCAAGCGATCGAGGCCACTAACTTACCGCCCGGGAATTCATGCGTTAGAATCTCATCCCGGACGCCTAACTTCCTCATTTGCTGTGTTTCGTAATGGCAGCCCTTTGATTGACCGCTTTTTCCTTCATAAAATGTATTTCTATCATGACATATTCCATAAAAATGAGTAAAAAAAATAGGAAAATATAGAAGTAGGATTTTTGGTTTAGATTACAGAACATAATCAGCCAATGGACGAGAGTAAATTGATCAAAAGATCAATCACCGACAATCCAAGACATCCGAATGAGCACAATTGACTGAGACCAAGGCTAATTAGAAGCAACAGATTTAGTTCATAACAAGCTATCGTTTAAGAAGATCCCGAAAGATGAAACTTCCTTCATAAAGACATTCCATTAGATTGGTTAGGAGTTGGCGAACAGTGGTTTTATGATAACTGCGAAATAAACTTTAAGGTTATGGCCATTTGTCTTAATTCAGGGGCACTTTGCGATTGTTAGTTACGATTGATTTATTGCATGCTGTTAGTTTCGGCATTANTTAGATAGATTGTGTGCAGGCATCGATTACGAGAAACTTGGCCAAGGAAACGTTCACGCGCAAACACACAGGCGTGCCGATCAAAAAAAACAAATTAACATGCCTAGTGGAAAAATAAACATCATCGGGCTGGTGGTATCTGAAGCACCAAAAGGAAACAGGGTATGAACGGGAAAGAATTATTTTTCAAGATCCGTGCATGCTCTGATCAAAGGGGTTCCGGGTCAATCACCGTTGCTGAGCAAGAAAAAAATTGAGCCGTTAGACTATTGCGGGCAAACACCATTGTACAACGAGAAGCATTCTGACTATGCACTCCAGCGTCGAGAGAGCGCCTCAATTGAACGAGCTCAACCCCACACAATGAGACAGATTTAAACTTCATAGCGATGAATATTTTTTTACTCGAAATAAATTTCGGGTTCAGTTCCGAAGGACCCGTTCCATTCCTAATCAATGTGAACTTGGTGATATGTTACAAACGATGCGGCAACAAAAGAACGACAAAACTTTACAAGGTACATAAGGTAACATAAGTTCAGTCAAGCCATGGACCACTAATAGTAAGCCTTCATCAGTCAATGCTTGCTTTCAGCAGAGGATTTTACCTCAGTAGTTAAAAAAATGTGTCCTGATCATGTTTGTCACTAAGCGCCACTGTTCCCGACAAAAAATTTATATTGTAACGCTTGGCAACCGCGCCAGAAATATTTTGTCGTGAGTGTTTGTATCTTACTGGATCTTTTCGGTTCATGGCGTTTTGTTTGCTTTTCCANTTTCCATGCAAGTTTAACTTCAACCCCCACTCACGGGGGCCCTGTCTGTCGGGGTTTCCTCGCCGACCCGTGCCCGCAGCCCCACTACCGATCCCCGCCGGCAAAGCCTCGTATTGTCTCCAGCTCCAAGAATATGAGCCGAGGGACATCCTGTCGCGCATCTTTTCACTCCGTTGCGCTGCAAGAGCCCGGAATACGGTCGCATTACAATACCATCTACTTTCACTCAGCACCATTTAGGCCCACCCGAAAGGGCCACTAGGGCAGTCTAATAGAACCTACGTAACCAAACCTGAGTTGAGTTCGCAGGTGTAATCCAGATCATAGTCTGATAAACGAAATCCCGAGGAATGAGACCNCTAGAAGAGAAGAGGTTCTAGGGGGTTGCATGGAAGATTGTAAAAATGTGTTCAACGCGTTGGCCATCAAACATGTGGCTCACGGGGAAGGAATTTTGACTCATCTCGAAGTTTCGTTGTTCGAGTCTATTTGGAGACAAACTGCTGGTGAATTCCGACTCGGAGGAAACTGCTTTCTAGTGCTCTTTATCGGTCATTACAAACGCAGATTTTCTTTCGACCGTGGAATGCTTTAGAAAACAACGCACACTTATAAATTCCATCCCATAAACAGTTCGTGCTCCCAGATGTCTCATTCCAACAGGACCAAACACCCTATACTTTAACTAGTGATCACACCTTCACACCTTCAGATTGAATACCATTCGTATGACTGACGTAGAGATGAGAAGTTCACATTCTGAGATTTTTATCGATTCCACTTCTCTTCACTGTGTCCTATAGGCGAATGATAATGATTGTTATGGCATCCTCATGTATCCGTCCACCGAACTCCGTATCGCAATCGCTTATCCTTACAGTCATCTTCAGATGCACTAGCTCGACTGGTTAAAATCAATTCGATGTGGTAGGGGTTTTAATCAACCACATTAGATGTGGGCATAGATTCCCGTCTCGAGACACAGAAATGAGACAAAACAAGTGTGTTGGAACATTCATTTTACTGACGGATGGTGTTCTACTCACACTAGCTCTTATCCATTTGGTTTACGGAACCGAAATCCAACGATGACAGATTGATAGTTGAAAGTGAGGTGACGCAGGTGATCTCGTCCCAAAAACTTTATTACAGTGTATTTCACTTCGTTGTGTTCTATTTTTTGCATAACATGATCTGACAGAAAACACTATTTCCGGCCCGCAGAAATGACGCGATGCATGTAACCAAGTAACACAACACATTAGTCGTGTGGCGCAAATCACATGCCCGTGTGAGCGCCCGTTTGTCTTTTTGTGTAACGAAGGGCTGCTCATTCGAAAGTGAAGACAAACCAGCAACACGTAGCACCTCGCAGTCGTGAATATCCTTACGCGCACGCATGCAAAGACACACACACAGGAACAAAGTTACAATTATTTACTGGAGCATCTGTAGTTGCAATCGTTTTACTGAACAGCCTATTCATACATTGAGTAAACATAGAGCTGATGCAGACGCGTTTCATAGTGTGTGAGCACAAGACCCGTCAAGTACAATGTCTCAATAGGACAGTGGAAATACACAACCGGTTGGATGATCTGGATTACAACTAAAGCAATGGGACCCTTGGATAACCATTAACGTTTCAATTAACCCTGAACGTGGCAGTTAGACCCAGCATGTTGGCGAACGACAGAAAACTTGACCACCAAGAAAACCATTGCATTGTGGACCGCGTGATTAATAATGGTTAGACACTCAATAATATGGCTGAGTGTTACATGCAGTGGTGCTCGTTCATCTATCCACTTTCTATGAAGATCTGTGATTTGTTTGCTTTCTGTATCTAGATTTTCGTTTCTCGCTCTCTACTCTTCTATTTAAACCCTTTCCATTGATCGACTAAATGGGGCAGCAAAAAACACAGTTACGGTGGTGGAGGGCACAATCACCGCCTAACCATCGGATTCTAAGGTGACTTCCAGGACCAGAATAACCCTTATCCCTCTCACCTCACTACGGAAAACAAGAGTGTAACTCGGAAATTACACTCGCCAACATTCGCAGTTTGAACCGTAAGCTTCATTCTGCACATGTGACTTCTTGAATTCACTTCATCCGTCGCTACTTTTATCAAAAATCAATCTTCAGTCCACCACAAACCACACCCACCTTAAGTCGTCCAAGTATTTCTTTTTTACATCTCATTCCCTAACAACGCTGTTTGCGCAACTATTCACCATTGAACCGCTTCTAATCCTACTTCTTTCCCCTCTTGAGCCTCCACAACCGTAAGTTCCAGGGTGCATAACTGAAAATTTGGTTCTGTTTTCAATTGCTACTTCTTCAATATACACTCATCTCCGAAATAATAGTGACACATTTTACGGACAAAAGCTGAGAACATCATTGAAACACAGTAACGTATTTCGGGCGAATGTACCGTCCGCATACGGCAACAGATATTACACTCAGAAAACACATCTCCCTTTTGATGTGAAGCAGAATTATTTGTCCTACTGAAAAAACTGCACCAACTAGTCAACCTCAATGCTGCACGTACGGCCCTGTTGGTGGAAATGCTAAGACCCTCAATCGAGTCCTTACACATAATTCACATTAGGTTTTCTCACTTATCACATTCCCTTCATTGGGCAACCAAACTTTCTGGTCTCAGTCACCTAGTGGCTCATTGAACTTAATCACTGACAAAGCATGAGCAGTTGCAGAAACCCGAACTGCTTGCTCCCAAGTTGTTGTTACCTAGAATGCCTTAAACTGAAAGAGAGACTGGGAGGCTTTCGAATTCTCCATTGCTGTTTCTTGTCACAAATAGCATTCACTAACCTAATTAGAGCGCGCCAAAATAGGAATGTCGAACAAACAAAAAACAGTGTGGAAACGTACTTGTAGACAAACTGGAGACTGGAGCTTCTGTTTGCGCCGAGGCAGCCGTATATTGGAATTCCTGAGGACAACGGATACGACCGTGATGCATGGTTTCCAGCTCGATCCAGCATCGTCCTGTAGGGCGTTCAGGCATGTGGATGCGCAGTTCTGACAAACCAGAACGACCGGTTTCTTGTAAAAACCAATCTTGACGTGGAACTGTGTAGCCATCAACTAGAACAGTGGCGTAACGCATCATGTCATCCGTCAGACCGGAACAAGAAACGGTAACTTCGACACCACCTGTGATGAAGGAACGCGAGATCGGATGCGAAAAAGGTTATGGTTATACCGTCAAAGTCAACGTTTTATCATGGGAAATTCTTACAAGCGGTTACTTTTCTTGTCCCATAGGGTCTTTCACACAAATGGATCGATTAAAGGATTACAGAGAGATAAGGAATGTCACAAATTTTCTTTTTTTTCGTGTACTGCTACCGATTTCGTCACTTAAAGCCTGATGATTCATCCAGTTTGTGCTTGAAAGAATCAATTGTGGGGACAGAAAAAAAAGTGAGCTGGTAGAGAACTTCAAATACTGCTCACTCTGAGGGCAAATGAATGACGCCTGCCATCTAGTTCACAGTTTCGGAGCACTCATTTTGATCCGTGGCCTCGAAGTGAGGATTAGGTGGCGGAGGGAGAAATGAACGACATGGGTGAACAGGGTTTTGCATTATTTGATAAACCGCAATCAAGTCCTCTTGAATTCGAGGGGAATATTTCGCTCGGAGACGTACATAAGCAGATGGAAGCCTAGGTCATAAGAATTTTGATTCGTTACTGTCATCAAACGATGAGGGTGAACCTAAACGGTAAAGATTAATCTTGTGGCATAACGGTCCATTTACATACAGCGTTTGAATTCATGAGCGAGCTGACCCGAACTATCATAATCAAACCAACTGGTGGCTGGGTTTACTGGTTATCATACACCGTTTATAAAAGCCGTATGATCTTTCGGTTGAAAATCGAATGGTGTGTTAGTAACTACCACCAAAAACCAGGCAGTGCTTTCTAAAACTTTGATAAATATCGAGTCTTATATATGTTTTCATTTAGCACACATACGGAGTACCGTATTTTTCGGACTATAAGGCGCACAGAAAATCCCTATATTTGTAAAAAAAT
>UZAN01047786.1:11227-25593 GCA_900618425.1 Echinostoma caproni | reverse complement strand
CTTTGGACTGTTCGCCTGGCTTGTAAGTTTGGGAAACTACTATCCCTAAGTCCTTCATTTGGGCTACGATCTTTAGTTCGGTGGTTTATTAATCCGTGTCTACACTAATTGGACCGTCGTCAGTGTTCAATGTGTGAAACTTTGACGGGTTTAGGTCTAGGTCCCATATCTGAGTCCAACAGATAACCTTTGTTAGGTCTTCCTGTAGTTAGTCTCGCGGGCCTGAGTTGACTAACTTTACGTCGTCAGCAAACACGAATGTCGGGATGGACAAACCCCCAAATAAGCCATCGACGTACAGCAGGAAAAGTATCGGGCCTAGGACGGAGCCCTGTGGCACCCCACTGCTGGCTTTCCCCTCCGTCGATAGTGCCTCTCCCACCTGAAGCCTGAAGGTTCACCTGTTCAGAAACGCCCCTATTCATTTAAGCCGAGTACCAGGAAGGCCAAAGTTCTCAAGGAGTTCTTAAGGAGTAATCGGTGATTAACCGAGTCAAAAGCCTTTCTAAAGTCTAGGTAACAAACCCCGACTTTGAGGACTTCGTTCAACGTCCTTGTGACTTCATCTAGGAAGCACAACAGGTTGCGGAGACATGACCTCTTCCTGAGGAACCCATGTTGGGTCGGGGATAATAGGTTGTGGCGCGCAACATGCTCACTATGCCGTTTCTAACGATTGTCTCAAGTCCTTTTCAGAGGATACTACAAAGGTTAACTGATCTGTAGTTGCTTGGCGCCTTTCGGTCATCTCCCTTTTGTATCGCCACAACTATCGCCGTCCTCCAGTCTTTTGGTATCTCACCCAGTCATAGGGGTTTCTCGTATGTTGCACACATGGGAGGTGCCAAAATCTTTGCGAACGGCTCGACGATCGCCAGATTAAGTCAGCACTCCCCGTTGATTTGCCAGATTTTAATTCAGTGAGCATCTTCATCTTCTTCAAACGCGTGAAATCTTTTGGGATTGGATTTAGCTTGCTGAGCGATCCTCAACTCATGTTTCATTTTAGCTCGTTTTATAAGCTTGTTTGTGTAATTTCGGGCCATTTTGTAGGCCAACCACCTATGCTGCCCTCAGAAGTTTGTATAATCCCTCCATTTACGTACCCTGGAAGTTATCGCTCTCTTTACGGGAGTTGTTCACCATGCAGGGCCTCGAGAATTCCTCTTCGGTTGCAATGGCGCGTGTAATTCATGTTGATTTTTTGAAAATCCTCCCAAATCCATGATGACTCAGAGTGACATAACTCTGTCTGTGTATTGCTTCTCTAATGACATTTCTCAATCAAAAATACCATACATCATTCTTTATCTGTTAATTCAGTGCCCGGCACATTTGAATTTGGCGCGGTCAGAGAACGTGAGGGACTGTCTGGCTCTCTCTGGACATCGTATTTGGCTCGCTTGCTCGAGTGCTTTTGGCCTCATATTTGAGGTTTGCTTTATTGTAAATCTTGTAATAATTTCTCTAATTCAGTACCGTAGAACATTACGGATCAATCGTGTTTTATTTGGGGATTCGTATCGGTTTCGGCTATGCGTCACTCAAGTGTGAATTGGTTGACTTACAGTACTCAAATTGGAATCAAACGAGAAAACTATTTCGAAGATGCCCAGGCGAGGAACCAAGGAAACTGAAACCCAACAGGAATTAACCCGACAAGTCACGGGGGGAGCTGTGGGTCATTTTGGTTCTTTAGAAAATGTTTGGTCTGTTAATCATGTCAGTGCTATTTCATGTGTGGATTCAGATATTAGGGATATTGATATATTTAGATTGCGGGTTTCTGAATTGAAGCATGAATTGAGATTAGCTAGACAGCAGATAGAACAGGCCAAACGCGAAAAACCGATTTCAACGGCACAACAACACATCGAGCTGAGATTGCACATAGTAACCTTTCTCCGAATAAAGAATCAGTCTCGAAGCATCAGTTCGGCATCATCCCTTATTACACAACGATGGAAGAGTCGAGCAGCGAACAAATAATGGCTGGGTCGATATAACCAACGAACACTGCGGGGGATATGCCGAAATCCGTCTGCACTATCGGACGGGTGTCACGTGGGCCTGTCCGCTTGGAAATAATACTCATCTAAGTGAAAACTCCGAGTGGTATGGTCCAAGCCGTGGCAGATAATGGATCGGGTACCACCCTCATGAGAGAGAGCTTTGCGCGAGAACACGACTTGGGAGGACAAAACACCTCATTGATAATCAGCACGGTAAATGGGGCACGAGCAGTTCGAGCTTCTCAACTGAGTTTGCAGTAAGCTCCCACATCGGGGGAACATACGATAGAGGTGCATCAAGCATTTACTATCCATGACCAACCAATGGTTGCTTCCGAAAATATCCAGTCGNTAGCGCGGTGTTGGCCTCACCTCCACGATCTGCCGTTCGAGGATGTTCCGGACCCCCGAGTGGACATATTGATCGGCTGTGATGTACCTGAGGCGCATTGGGTTCTAGACCAAAGGATAGGAGGCCGTAGAGATCCGTACGCTGTGCGCACGATGTTTGGTTTGATACTCTGCTGGCCGCTCAGTAGTGCTGGTAATTATTCAGCCTCGATCAACTTCATCTCGCGACCAGGTAATCCTATAGGAGACGATCTGGAACGGCTTTACAATTACGAATTCGGCGACATAGCAGACGACCGGGTATCTATGTCGAGGGAAGACTGAGCAACTATAACCGTCGTCACCCAAACGGCACGACACAACGGAATCCAATTTGAAGTGCCGTTACCCTGGCGAACGGGATCCAATCGACTGCCAGACAATCGAGAAATAGCCCTCCATAGGCTGAACTATCTGGAGGGACGATTGAAAAGAACGCCCAGTTGAAGGAAGCCTACTGCAACGCCATAAAACGCAATCTAGAGTTAGGATATATCGAACGCGCAGTGAAAGAATCCGAAAAAGAGCAACCTCCCGCACCACCCAGTTATAAACCCCAAGAAATCTCAGAAGACCAGGATTATCTTCGATTGTGCTACCAAGTCTTTCTGGATATCCCTAATTACCGTCTACTACAAGGCCCAGATCTGACGACCCCGCTGATTGAGTTGCTGGGCATATTTTATCTAGGGTCAGTTGCGGTAGCGGCTAATATCTAGGAGATATTCATGCAGGTTAAAGTCCNNNNTACCTAGATGGACCTGCTCAGGAATATCGGATGACGGTGCACCCGTTTGGTTTGATATCTTCTCCCTTCTTTGCAAACTTCGCGTTAAAAACGACCGTGAATCGATTTGCTCAGCATTTCGAAACCCCGGTGGGCTCCTGTGTTTAACATAACTTTTATGTGGACAACTTGGGACCCTTTGATGGCATCGAGGCAGCAGTTCGACATATTAACTACTTATCTAAACTAATGATGATGGGAGGGTTTAAGTTGACCAAGTGGATTTCTAACAGTCGTCATGCAATCGATTGCATCCCAGTTGATGAGCGGTCACCGAGTCTCCTTGACTTGCATGGAAGTCCGTTACCAACAGACAGGCACTTGGTGTGCAGTAGGAATCGGAGAACGATGAGTTTTTGTTCCAACTCCAGCTACCTGAGAAGATGAAGACTCGCAAAGAGATTCTGTCTACGTTGGCCAGCCTTTACGATCCAATGGGGTTCGTCGCACCGTGGCTGCTGCCGGGCAAGATCTTGCTGCAGGAACTGTGTAGAAAAAAGGTTACTTGGGAGAAAACCCTATGCGAAGCGGATCACAAGACCTGGTAAAGCTGGTGGCTGAGCCTGTCCAAGCTGGGCGATATATGACTCCCTCGTTCCATACCAGGAATGCACAAAGGAGAGCACAGCGAGCTACACGTTTTTTCGGACGCGTCGGAGGTGGGATATGGGGTAGTGGCCTACAGCTGCTCGTCTCGGCCAGGAGGAAGGAGACATAGCAGTATTCTATTCGCAAAGGCCAAAGTTGCCCCTCTAAAGTCAGTCTCAATACCCAGTCTAGAACTGGCTACAGAAGTATTAGCCGTGAGGGTGGCGGAGATGCTAAACAGATGTTTTCATTCAATGGTATGGACCGTAACTTACTGGACTGGTTCCGCTATAGTTCTTCACTATGTTAACAATGTACGGACGCGCTTCAGCACAGTTGTTGCCAACCGGGTAGCTGTCATTCACGAATAAACTGAGGTGTGTCATTGGCGGCACATAAAACCCTGTGACAATCCAGCCGACTACTGTTCCAGAGGAGTGCTGAACTTGGAAAAAATCAAAACAGGGTTACATGGTCCAGCTTTTCAACCGATCAGCCTAGCGAATGGTCCGATACTCCGGTTTCCCCTGTCGCACCAGAGTTACTGGAGACTAAGAGGATCGTAAACTCGGTCGCTGCTTCAACCAACCTCTTATGGAGAGTTACTAGAGACTAAAAGGACCGTTACGTTAATCACTGCTTCAACCAACATATTACTGCAGAAACTGGATCGTTTTTCACGATGGACGAGGTGCTGAGGGTGGTTGTCTGGTGGACCAGATTCAAACGACAACTCGTTATTCTGAGGGAACTCCGACACGACGACATCCTGAATATTAGGTTCATCGTTTCAACTGAATGAAAAACAGCAGAAGCTGATATTGTTCGCATGGCTCAATCACAAGCCTTCACGTCGGAGCTTCAGAGGTTGAGCAAAGGGAATCGTGACTCCGATCGACGTGCATTACGTTGCAACTCTCTCCGAAGACTCTGTCCAATATTGGTAGATGGTTTGCTCGGAGTAGTTGGTAGATTGAAAAACTCTGAATTGGATTTTGATGGTAGACACCCCATCACCTTGCTCAACAATCGCCGCATCAGGCCCCTGAGTTGGACTTTGACGCTAAACATCCCATCATCTTGCCCAACAACCACCACATTACTCGCACTCATCATACATATTCACATGCAGGAAGGTCATGCCGGGGAAAATCACCTACTCAATACGATTTGCCGTCGGTTTTGGATCGTGAAGCGCATCGTGGGTAACTCTCTCTTTTGTCGTCGCCAGAATGCTACATTCAGCAAACAACTGATGACCTCGTTACCAAGTTCCCGGGTACGACAAGGTTGGTGGCCCTTCGCCGAAACTGGAGTGGAATACTTCGGGCCACTATGGGTGAGACGAAAGACGTCGACAGAGAAACGGTACGGATGCCTAATGACATGCCTGCAGTCGCGAGCTTTGCATATAGAGACCGTGCACAGCATGTCGACCGACAACCGGCCACTATGGGTGAAAGGAAAGACTTCGTTGTAGAAACGGTACGGATGCCTGATGACCCGCCTATAGTCACGAGCTTTGCATATAGAGACCGTGCACAGCATGTCGACCGACTCCTTTCTTATGACCTGGCAGAGATTTGGAAGTAGACGAGGAAACCCATCGAATGTGTTCTCCGACAACGGGTCCAATTTCGTCGGTGCACAAAAGGAGTTGAGCGACTGTTTGGTGCGGTTATACAAGTGCGCCCTGCCAGACCAGCTGTCACCATCTGGAGGAGTTTGGGAACGGCTTGTACGGTCGGTACGAAACATATTGACAGCATTATGTGGACAATAGGCGCCGGAAGATGAAACTGTAAGTACGTTTCTAGTAGAGGCCGAAAAGATACTCAACAACCGACCGCTTTTACCCGTCACCAGCAATGACCTACAAGGACTGGCGCTAACCCCGATTGACCTGCTATTGAGGTCCACTGATGCTTAAATATGCCAAGAAGTATTAGTGGCTGCTATACCTCGGGTGTTTTGGAAGCGTTGGATAAGAAAGTACCTGCCAACCCTTCAAGCCCGACAGAAGTGGTTGCATAGAGGACGGTCGCCGAAGGTTAAAGAAGTTGTCGTTATGGCCGACGAAAAGCTACAACGCGACAAGTGGCCACTGGGTGTAGTCATAGAAAGCCACACGGACCAAGACGGACTAGTAAGAACAGTGAAATTGGAAAAATCTGCCGGTGAACAGGTGCGCGACATTTGACGAGTGTGTTTATTGGAGGGAGATGACCACCATGGAATTACTTGATGAAGTTGTGGAGACCCGCCGTGTATTATATTGACTTACCTGCCCCTTGTACCAATTGCGCCACAGTGGTATTCACCTTAACTGCACAAAATCGTGCTTCCACGTTTTTACCATACGTCCTATCTATCTCATTTTCGTGACTGAGTGTCTTTTTATCGGATTGATACACAATTTATGACATGAACTTCGAAGTTGTGACCCATGTCATCACAACATTCATCCATTCACATACACACTATCACCTGCATGCTGAACATGATTTTATTTTAAAACACAAACATTAATTACATCGTCCACATTTTCCCCTCGTTGTTTACACATCGAGACTTTATCTGCAATGATATTCACTTGATCCACTGTAATAAATTTATAGTGTGACTGGCTGCAAGCTTGCTGATGCAGAGGGCAGATTTCGACGAAGGAACGTGCAAATCATCGGAGGTCAAGATCAACGAGTGCGGCGAAGGCTGAACAGTTCGTAGTTAGAAGCACTGACAGCAGGGACTAGGTAGATAGATAGGCCTGCGCCAACCCTTTGACTCAGATGAGTGCAGGAAGGATTTGGGTGGCAGTTGTATTTCATGTTTTTGGCACAGACGCCAAGCAAGCATCTGGCACGTCTGCGCGATCTAGCCGGCCCGGCAAATGCCCACTCTGAAATCGTTAGAAAGCCGTGGCTCCAGTCGTGTCTACTTCACGTCCAACCGAATGTAACGCCGTTGTTGGGGAACGCCTCGATCGACAAAGCTGTGTCGACAAAATAGTTGCACGTATCGGTAATGAGGATGATTTCCTCGTTGCCACGACATCTCAACCATACAGGGGGAATAGGGATAGATATGCGGTACGGCCTTCACAGCCACGACCACAATGCATACATCACCGCTTGTCCTTCAAGGACAGTCCCGGTGCACACTTTGAACCCCTAAAGGGCTAAGCCTAGACCCGAACGGGTAGCACAGCCTGACCACGTTCGCCAAAAGCAACCCATGGCCCAGAAGCCACCACTGCGCAATCCACCCAAAGCCCCGGATGACCCCACTCAGGGTTACTGCTGGTTCCGTCGTATCTATGGACCAGGAGTTCGCAGTTGCAGGGAATCCTGCACCTACTCCACGGGAAAAGCGTAAGCCGGCGAGTAAAAGCGGCCGTACTCGCCGGCTCGCCCCCCCTCCCCAGGTTGGCGGTCTGTTTTTCGTACGTGATCAACACGCGTAGGTACGGGGGCCCAAGTTTCAGTCTTTCCTATCGGTAGCAACAAGACAAGAACTACGACAATTCAGATATATGCTGCGAATAGCACTCCTATTCCTACCTTTGAAACAAGAGAACTCACGGTCAACCTGGGAGGGCAACGATGATATCCATGGACGTTCATTCTCGCGAATTTTACCACTGAAATACTGGGTATCCATTTCTTGCAGTGCTATGAATTGCTTGTCGATTCACGTAGACTGCAGTTAATAAACCCAAAGTCAATTATCAAACTCACGGGTATCAAAGCCCGAACAGACGTTTACCGAATCAACGGTGTAATGCCTGATATTCCTGTGGATTTCCAGACATTGATCACCCGATTCCCAAGGTTGATTAAACCTATCGAGGAGGTGACGCTAGTGACTGATTGTGTTGCACACTGCATAGTCATTAAGAGTCCACCAGTCACGGCACGACCTCGCCGACTGGTGCCGGACAAATTAGCTTTTGCTAAACATGAGTTCGAAACGTTACTTTCAAAAGGTATTGTACGTCCTTCTCATAGTCCATGGACCTCAGCCCTACACATGGTTCTTAAAAAAGACAGCATTAGCTGGAGACCATGTGGCTACTATCGGTCACTTAACGCAGTGACTCGCTTCGACAGTTATCGAGTCTCACATGTACATGACATTACAGCAGCATTTCATGGCACGACTATTTCCTCTAAGATCGACCTGGTACGAGCTTATCATCAGATCCCAGTCGCCACTGAAGATGTCGAAAAGACTGCTATCACAACTCCTTTTAGTCTGTTTAAGTTCCTACGTATGCCTTTTGGTTTGCGAAACGCTAATCAAACTTTCCAGAGGTTTATCAAAAGTATAACAAGGGATTTGGACTTTGTTCACGTTTACATTGATGATTTACTTATTGGTTCTGTCAATGTAGATGAAAATTATCACCACTTTGCTATTTCAACGTTTATCTGATAACAGTATCGTATTCAATCCCGATAAATGTGAAATTGGCAAAAAGGAACCGATTTTCCTTGGCCACAAGGTCACACTCGATGGTATTTTGCTATGCGAGAATGAAGCACGTGCTATCAGAGAGTACACTTTACCATCCTCAGTCAAAGACCTGAGGGCGATTTGGGTTTAGTGAGTTTCTATAGACGAATCATCCCACACGCCGCTCAACGACTGCGATCACTTACGGATCTACGTCGTGGTAATCCGCGTAAGCTCATGCTTACGGATGCCGCAGGAGTAGCATTCCAAGAGGTAAAGAGATACTTAGCGCAGACCACGCTGATTCTGCATCCTGTACCGTCAGCCACGCTCAGTATATCGGTCGACGCTTCGAACTTTGCACTTGGAACGGCCTTGCAACAGTAGGTTCCTGGGTTTTGGCAACCTCTTGAGTTTTACTCTCGACGCCCTAAACCCACAGAAACAAAATGTAGAGCTTTTGGACGTGAGCTGCTGGTAGCTTACAACGCCTTTAAACATTTTAGACATGCAGTCGAAGGTCTAGATTTCACCTTATATATTGACCATGTCTGTGACACATTCTGATGCAGCAGTTGTGCTCACATTGTATTTCATTGTCTGCACACACAGTACACATCCCGAGTCTCAAACCCAGAGAAGTGGAACCATTAGACTTGTGAAACCTTATTCTTGACATTATATTTCCTTCGTTTTGTGTCGAAACCGCTGATTCGCTTCTTATTTTGACCTGCGTTTTTTGTGTGCGCACTTTCCTTTTTATATATGGATATCAATATATATGCTTTCGGGTACTTATGCCCTCCGCATTTTGTTTCGCAACACGCTATTCCCCTTTTCCCTTTTCAGCTGGGTACTACCCCAGACTGCCGAGTTTTACCCTTTCTTTTGCGGATTCGGTTGGCTTGGGCCTGCGAAGGCTTGGGGTCTACACCCACAATGGACAATTTGGTTGTTGGGCGTGGTTGTATCTACCGTTTAGACTACATGCGTCCGCATTCCGGACCAGATTGAGGATCACACCCCCTGCCTTACCTACAAGGTGTTTTAAGGTTGGGTGTCCAGCGTGTAGTCAGTCCCACATCAAAGCGACCAACGCCTAAATAATATAAATAAAAACCAATCAGTCCGTTAACGGTAAAGCACCAAAGCCCATTGTTTAGTGATCACAGAAGTCCTCCCAACTGTATCGACATATGAAACAGTTTATTCACAAGTCATCTGTCGTCTCTTCTTGAATTATTGTACTCTCCTTCAGCTCCACTGCAGCTCTGCCTCTAAAATTATGAATCGTTCTTCGTTGCTATTCTGTTTCTGTTCTTTGAACTCGCTTTCGTGTATTTTATCCCGAGCGGATATCCCAACTTCCAATGGTCCGTCTTGCCATTACTTTTCATAAGACATACGTTCATCATAACAGAGCACCCCAATACTCCATTTTTATGGCCTTGTCCACTTTGTGTTTCGTTTTCAACGCGAGGGCCCTTTACGGTATTCTACGTGCTTGTTTGAAAATCACGTTCCTACGGTCTTTGTACTATTACTTTTTGTTCTCCATTGTTCACGTTTCATACTGTTGTACATTTTGATCATGCGCACTAGCATGCTTCACGGGCTTCGCGAAATATACCGTTATTATTATTATCATTATATAAGCCTCTTAAATATGCTTTGCATAATAAGTCTGACAGTAATAATAATAATATTTCTCGGATTACAACGAGAGACATGCATGTAATGCTCGATCAGGACAGGCAGGGTAAAATAACAATACCCTCTAAAAATACACAATAAAATGTGGAAATATAGTCATAATGTTCGTGAAAACGAAGTATAGTGCACAATGTTTGCTTGAAATATGTTGTTGTTTAATGCTCCAGTTTACACTGCAGCGCAACATTATTTCAACTTTAAGGTCACCAGTAAACTCGGAGTGATACATTTCCGTAGAACGACTACATAAGCACAGATATGCATAAGGATGAATAAAGTTTAAAAATATGAAGTTAAAAGTATTATACAGTAAACTCAAGAAGAAAAACGTTAGTAGTCAGGTAGAATTGGTCGTATGCCACGTGATACAACCAAATCTCATGTGGATAGAAAAAAATGACAACGGTCATCTTGGGCAGACACTCACTTGTTTATATACAGAAAAATTGCATACTATAGTTAAAGTAAACATTTTATTAGCTACGTTTCAGGCATATCAAAGTAACGGCTATGGAAAAAATATTTCATCGATGGCACTAGGCATGACATAAGCCTCAGAATCAAGATGCCGAATGCTTCATTGTGAAAAACTGGTTTAAAGAGATGCATCGAGTACGAGTTATTTGAGGGACATATGGTGTTCTACTATTGCAAACAATCCAATGGAGAAGACAGATAAACTATAGAGTTTTCATTAAAATAGCTGGAATTCTAGCAATAATCATATAAAAACTGGGGGCATGGACTAATAAAGTTATAATAATAATAATAATAATAAGTGTATATTTCGCGGAGCCCCGTGAGGCATGCATAGGCATGATCAAATGTACAACATAATCCTCCGTACAGGAATAAACTTTGAACCCGATCACCCCACAGTTGGGCGGTGGTGGCCCGGTAGTAACGTTACCAACGTTACCACCTCGGGGTCGTGTGTTCAAACCCTACCACCACCTGACTTTCTCCATGGCAGTCCTGTGATTGGCCGCTCCTCCTTTCCTGAAAATTGTATCATTGTGTATTAAATAAAATGAAGTAAAATGCAAAAGAAGAAAAAAAGAAAGCCGAGGTATATTAGGCAAAACTCTTTAGCTAAATGGGGGCTCAACGCCCAATGGTATTGCGTGCAGGATCAAAATGATTGTTTACTATTGGTGTTTATTTTTATTGTCGTAATCAGGAGGCAGCACAAAAATATGTAACTGTAACCACTTGTGGACAATAAAAATGGCTCCCTCACTGCCAGAATACGTCGCGACTTTCCTTAGGGTATTCGCAAATAAGGTTACCCTAGACGAGCTCGCAGAGGCAGCCGACAGCATTTGCGCACACACCCCGTCGGCTCCACTAGTCACCCACGTAACCCCAGACTCAAGGAATTATTCGTGGAAGGCCGTAAACGGCCAAGTGAATCGGCGCTTGGACGAACTAATGACTCAAGTAGCCGCGCTTAAAATTTCCTGCGATCGGTCGCGTTCTNCCCGCTCTCGTTCCTCCTCCCGTTCATGATCCCATATTCGACAGAGCCGTCCTAGGTCACAAAACATATCTTCATGACGTTTGCTGGTCCCATCGCGAATATGGTGACGCAGCCTGAAGGTGCACAAACCCTTGTAGCTACAAGCTATCACAACAGGGAAACGCCTAAGCCGACCGGTCCAGGCGACGACCATGTCGAGTTTACCTAAGTCAAGTCGCCTATTCTACGTCACAGACGAGGTCACTAGAACACGTTTTCTAGTCGACACCGGTGCCCATGTTAGCAATTTTCCACCCTCGTCTCATCGATCAACGCCATTCATTAACCGTTGAGTTGGTCGCAGCGAACCAAACCCCAATCAAAACTTACGGCGAGCGTTCACTCACACTGAATTTCGGAATTCGCCGTAGTTTTCCATGGGTCTTCATAATCGCTGACCTTCCACAGTCGATTATTGGCATTGATTTCCTCCGTCATTTCAACCTTATGGTCGATTCCGTAGGCCTTGTGAACCGTCTCACAACTCTTGAGGCAATGGGCGTCCCGAGACGGGAAACATCGGTCAGCCCCATCATCTACCGACCACTAAAAGAAGATCGGTTCCACACGGTTCTCTACAAATTTCCGGAGTTACGTAAACCGTCGAACACTCTTCCACAGGTCAGCAGTGACAGTGCACCACATCGTCACACAGGGTCCATCCGTCCACTGCCGTTCCAGACGCCTCGCCTCAGACAAACTTAAAGTCGCACGGGAAGAATTTCAGCATACGTTAAACCTTGGAATCATAAAGCCCTCTTCCAGTCCATGGGCCTCACTTTTACACATGGTTCCGAAAAAGTCCACCAAAGACTGGTGTCCCTGCTGTGACTACAGGGCCCTAAACAACATAAATACGCCTGACAGATCCAATACCACATATCCAGGACCTGACAGCAAGTTTAGGAGGGTTTAAGATTTTCAGAAAAATCGATCTCGTTCAAACTTACAACCAAGTCCTTGTGCACCCCATAGGATGTCCCGAAAACCGCTGTGACTATGTCTTTTGGCCTCTTTGAGTTTCTGCGTATGCCTTTCGGTTTGACAAACGCAGNAGTGTGTCAAGGTCTGGACAACACCTTCGTTCATTTAGACGACATTTTGGTCGCTAGTCCAACGCCTGAGGAACATGAACAACACCTGCGCGCTCTATTTGTTCGTCTGACACAACATGGTGTCACCAATAATTCCGCCATATGTTCCTTTGACGAGCGAAGCGTGAATTTCCTAGGTCACCTGATCTCGGACACGGGTATTTCTCCGCTTAAGGACAAAATAACTACCATTTTAGAGTACCCAGAACCGAATTCCATTACACAGCTCAGATGTTTTGATGGGTTAGTAAATTTTTATCGACGTTCCATACCCTACTGCGCAAAGCTCATGCAACCGCTAACCGATTTACATGGTAAGCCTAAACAATTATCGTTCACCGACGAAGCTCGCAAAGCGTTCGCGGAACTGAAACAGGCTATCNNNCCAACATAGCCGCGGTTTCACATTACATACCGGACGCACCTTTGACGCTCACCACAGACTCATCCAATATAGCAGTAGGTACGGAATTACAGCAGCGTGTAGGCGAAGAGTGGCAACCTTTAGCATTCTTCTCGAAACGTTTACAACCGGCTGACTCTCGTTACGGCCCCAAACTCCTAGCCATCTACCTACCTATCCGTCGCTTTCGTCACATGCTAGATGGTCGCCATTTCACCAAAATTACGGATCATAAGCCACTCATGGGCAAACTCAGACAGATACTCTCCTAGAGAGTCACGCCACTTAGATTATGTCACCCAGTTTACTGAGGACATGAGACACATCTCAGGGACACTCAATCCCGTCGCCGAAACACTCTCACTCATCCACCTCATCTCATCGGACACCCTCAACCTTGGAGAACTCGCGGCTTTACAAACAGCCGACTCGGAAATGGAACTTCTTCATCCCAGACTGTTAGTATCGCCTCCTTGTTCCAGATTCGGTTATCTTAGGCCTGCGAAGGCTTGGGGTCTACACCCACAATAGACAATTTGGCTCCGGCAATGGTTGTTGGGCACAGCTGTCTCCACCGTTTTGGCTACATGCGTCCGCATTCCGGACCAGATTGAGGACCACACACCCTGCTTTACCTAAAAGGTGTTTTAGGGTGGGTGTCTAGCCTGTAGTCAGTCCCACATCAAAGCGACCAACGCCTAAATAATTTTAATCAATCCATTGCCGATCGAAGCCTCGAAACCCAAATGAATGTGCTCTCAGAAGCAAGCGGTTATGCAGCTGACAGACAAATGTGTATTTGACAACTGTATGAACTCGCTGTATCCCCCTTTCCCATTCATTTCTATCCATGAGTCTCCCTCTCCTCTCGTTCTTTGTCTCACAGACCATTGATCCGTGTTTTCCTCCCATAACTTCCGCACGTCGAATCCTCTCGATACAAGGTTCGCTCTTCCTTTAATTTCCGTTGACATGCTCACCCGGTGTATTCCTCCATCCTCCAAATCTACGTATGTGACCTTGTTCGCTTTGTGTTTCATCTGCACTGCGTTTTCATTCCGGTCCCTCACAGTCTCCATTGAGTATATCTTCTAATTGAATCTTCTATATATCTGCACCTTTGATGTGCATATGATTATTTTGAACATATAATCATGCTTTTTGCATGCTTCACGGGCTTCGTGAAATATACTTTATTATTATTATTATTCTGGCCAACGTGTGAAACGATCTACGGAGGTCAGAAGGTAGGTAAAACCTTGTGATGGCGGTAACGGTCCCACTATATAATAATAATAATAATAATAATAATAATATGTATATTTCACGGAGCCCCGTGAGGCATGCATAGCATGATCAAATGTACAACATAATCCACCGTACAGGATTGGCCCAAAACGGGGAG
>UZAN01047786.1:0-10658 GCA_900618425.1 Echinostoma caproni | reverse complement strand
TGAGGCAGGGGGGCGTTCCTCTACCTGGTCCGGAATGCGGACGCATGTAGTCAAAGCGGTGGATACTGCCTCGCCCAACAACCCTTGCCAGAGCCAAATGGTCCATTGTGGGTGTAGACCCCAGGCCTTCGTCAGGCCCAAACCAACCGGATCTGGAACAGAAAGGCGTACATCGGCAGTCTGGGTTGCAGCCCGGCTGAGAAGGGATAAGGGAAGTAAATAGCAGGAAGCAAACGACAAATTTAAATCAAGCAGGGTGCCAAGATCAAAATAATGGTGAAAGGATGTTGTTAGAATGTCTAGTTCAACAGAACCAAAATGGAGGTGGATAGTCGTAATGGTAAAACATCAGATGATAGAGTACACACAGCTACCTGGTGTATGTGACCGAACCTAGCATCGGGAGTGCCAAAAGTACCAAGAGGGCTACTAGTGTGTCTGGTCACCTTAGATTTCTGGCGCGCCAAACAGCAACGTGCCCAACTACGCACATCTTTATGCATGGATTGCCAGACGAAGCGTTGGTTGACTAGTGCCGAACTGGCTCGAATACCTGGATGAGGGAGGTTATGCAGTGTATCGAAAACTACCCTGCGCATCTGTACGGGTACCAAAGGACGAGGTGGGGTGCGTGAAACGTCACACCAAATCGTGCCCTCAGAAGTGGTTGATGGCAGACGCTGAAGATTTAAAGAGGACTCCAATGCGTTTTTGCAAGTCCAGGTCGGAATCTTGCAGTTGTGCCATACGTCAAATTGATCAGGTTATCAGAAACTACCGCCATGCGCGAGAGGGCATCGGCAATGACATTATCTATACCTTCAACGTGTCGAATGTCAGTAGCAAAATGCGACACGTAGTCCAAGTGACGTATCTCTCGAGGAGAGCATCTGTCACTAGAAGACTTGAGAGCGTATGTGAGTGGCTTATGGTCAGTGAAGATGATGAAATCACGACCTTCTGGTGAATGACCAAAATGACGAACAGCCAGGTATGCTGCGAATAGTTCCCGACCGAAAGTGCTGTACCTAGTGGCTGCGGCTGAATAACGTTGTGAGTAGAAACCTAAGGGTTGCCAGGCACTATCTTTCCACTGTTAGTGGACTGCACCGGCCGCAATGTCTGACGCGTCTACTGCTAAACTTATCTTTGCACCAGGGTCCTGATGTGCCAACAAAACAATATTGGAGACTGCTAATTGAATGGCATCAAAAGCCTGCTGATGGATTCAGTTCGATAAGCTTGGGGTTTCCTCTGAGTAAGTCCGTAAGTGGACCAACTATCTGGGCGCATTATGGTATGAACATACGATAGTAGTTGATCATCCCTAGGAAACGACGTAGTTCGGTCGCCGTCATAGGTGAAGGAAAATCGCGAATTTCTGGGATTTTGTCCTCAACCGGACGGAATCCTTGATGATCAATATGGTGACCTGGAGAAACTGAGGATTCACGACCTAATTCGCACTTAGCGGCATTATCGGTAATACCATGTTGCTGTAGACGTTGACAAAGTGAGCGTACAATTCGCGTTCGGCGGCGTCCTGGCTTGCGACAAGTAATTCGTCTAAATACGGAAAAACGAAATCTAATCCGCGAAGGACCTCGTCGATGAAACGTTAAAACGTCTGTGCGGCATTGCGTAATCCAAACGGCATTCGAAGGAATTCGAAAAGGCCAAACGGAGTTATGACAGCGGTCTTAGGGACATCCACCGGGTCGAAAGGTATTTGATTATAAGCCCTAACCAAATCCATCTTACTAAAGATTGACTTACCCTTAAGGCTAGCTGTTAAATCGTGGATGTGTGGGATCGGATAGCAATCCGGGATGGTTAAACTATTGAGTCCACGATAATACCCGCATGGGCGTAATTCCCTAGCAGCCTTCTTAGGCACCATATGGAGTAGCGAAGCCCACTGGCTTTGCGATGGGCGTATTATACCGGCCTTAGGCATTGCGTCGAACTCCCGTTTGGCTAAAATCAACTTGTCCGGAGCTAAACGACGTGCACGGCAATGTACGGGTGAGCCGCGTGTGACGATTGTATGGGTAACTGGCGTGGTGATCGGTGGCGAAAGTGTAGAAATTGGTTGAGAACAACCTTCTCACAAACGTTGCAACCCACAATGTAGACCGTTGTTTAAGACGGGGCTTATTGCCACTGCGTCAGTTGCTAACCCTTTCACAGAGTTGGTGCTGTCGAGCAGCAGGCGTTTGCCTGTGACGATAGTGAGGCCGTGATGTGCTAGGAAATCCATTCCAAGAATAGGAAAAGGAACTTCATCAATCAAGAATGACCACTCAACTGTTTAAGATAGGTTAAAATCGACTGTGAGGTTCCTGGTACCAAGTGTGGAACCATCCGCCGCAGTCAAGGTGAATGCCTGAGCTGGAAGCCTAGCTTCAGTGGAGGAAGGAGGAATGACGCTTACTTACGCAACGGTGTCTACTAGGAAATACACACCAATAATGGAGTCCCTAACGTGAAGAAGGTGGCTCATAGTTCGTATGCCAACGGTTGACGCCGTAATCAATCATCGGCCTAGTCTTTTCCCGAAGAAGGTTGACCTTTCCACGAACATGGGTGGATACATTTTGCAGCATCCTTACCATAGCGTGCTTGGTACCAACACAACTTCGGACTATTGTTCGGCGATTTGAACCTACGGCGACTGCTGAATTGCGGTTTTCCACTAAACGGGGCGCCTGTATGTTGAAACCACTAAGTTTCTCGATGAGAACCTGAAAGAGGACGTCGACGGAAGTGGCTGGAGGGACGGCGGTGGTAACCGCGGCGACTGAGGGTTGACGGTACTGCATGGCGTGATCTGCCATAACCGTCAAACGCTCTATGGGCATGTCTTACGCTGGCGCAAGAAGAAATTGAACATCCTGTGGTAACTTTTGTAACCACAGTTCCCTAACAGACTCGTCGTTGTGTGGGATATTGCCCATTTCGTTAAACATTATTCTATGGAGCTGCAAAGGCTTGTTGTCGCCTAAAGGCATATCCTGCAGTACGCGTCGCATTCGCTCTTTGTTAGAGCTCCCATGCGTTTCAATATGGCGTCCCGTAGGGCTTCATCAAATTGCCCATCTTCGGGCGGCTCTAAAACCACGTCCAAGGCCTCGGCTTTCAGGTGTTTAGGCAGGGAGGAAACGACGTGATGGAACTGAGTCTTCGAAGACTTAATGTTCCTAGTCGCGCACTGCGTTTCCAGAACCGCAAACCACGCCGTAGGGTTGGATGCCCAAAAAGGAGGGCGTTGGAATGTGGCGGCCACCACGGAAGCGGGTTCTTCAGATAAATCTAACAAATCCATGACGAAAATAAGAACAACGAATAATTGTATATATAATATGCAATCTCCAAATAACTCTATCAAAAAAATAGAGTTCAAACAACGATAACGATGAAATGAAAATACCGAAAAATAATCGCTAAAATGTTCTAAAAGAAAAGAAGATGGTTGAGAAATTCCAAAGATATGGAGCGGACTCACCGAAATCTGATGATTGCCAAAAATAAGCCGAGGTTATTTAAATTGGGCTCACCAATTTAGGGACTCGATGGTTGCTGATGTTCGTCAGAACCTGTCATTAATGTTTGCTCACGTTCGTTTTGAATATCCGTTCCAAGAGGAAACATAATCAAAGATTGGGTTTTTGGAAAACGATATATTCTGAATCTTCCGAAGGGTTTAAAGTAGTTTTGGCTAGGCCTAGGCTGTTATTTAAGCAACGGCAGCGGAAACCGGAAAGTAGATCTGATCAATGCAACAAAAGCGTGCGATACAGAACTCACCGTGGGGAATGGTGTCGGTGCACGCTTTCCGAGTTCATTAAAAGAACGCTAATAGTTGAAGTAAAACTTAATCCTGGAAGTGTCCAAGTTGCTTTATCCAATAGAGGAACTTTCCTCAGAGTATAGCTATCGCCAACTAAGGTGATACATGCTAAATCTTGACGGTACACTTGATTGTGTACGGAGAAGGGTCTTTCAGTAAGAAGGAAAAACCATAGCGGTAGATTTAGCTACCTGATCGAGAGACTAAATAGCTACTTGATATCTGAACTTTGATGGTTCTGATAAATATGCCGCACTTATGTAACCATGCCTTGATAATCCTTAATTATGCATGACGGGTTGGAAACTGAACCCGTCCTGTTGCTAATCACCAGTGTAGGGTGAAAGGGCTTCTGGTACGTGATTTGATAATCACGACTAGCTTAAATGGATTTATCAGGAAACTTGGAGAACAACAAGAGGCAAGTAAAGAAAACTGCCATTGCGAAATTGTCGGTTGAAGAAACGCTACAACGTACTACAGACATCTATTTATTCCAATATCCGCACATCAACCGGACTACTAGAAACTTGGTTCACCTACTGGATTTTCAAAAGACAATAAAACTGCACCCACACGCACATTTATCGAAGGCTCTTCTTAGCCTTCTAGGGAGGGAGGTCTGTAGTGACAGGATCAACCCTTTCCTCTGAGGTACCTTTTCATCTTCCGGACCTTGTTGTCTTACCGGGCCAAGATTACCTCGTTGGTCACGATACGTTGACTTTCGCTTTCTGTACGCTTTATCACCCATACGCTTCTCTCTCCACTCTCTAACTCGTTACAATACAACCGTTGTTGAGGTTTCGTGATATAAGTCGTTACCCCGTCCGTTGTTAGACGTACGAATTCGTGGACATCATTAGCCCAGAGACTAAAAGTGTTAAGTAAGCTGCTGAGGCAGCTCTGGAAAGGTAAGGGTGGAGACCCACTCCTTCCCCCTATCTACCTAACGCACAGCTTTTCTTTACTCTGGACCGAAAGAGATCCATCCTGCTATAATCAAGCCCATAGCGGACATCCTCGCAGGACCGGTGTATAAGTTATTCAAAGCTTCATTAGATCAGGGTATCTTACCGAGGGACTGGAAGGTAGCAGCGGTGATAGCCATACATAATGGGGGAGCCCGAACAGAGTTAGGTAACTACAGGCCAGTTATTCCAACTTTTATCTTGTGTAAGGTGCTAGAAAAGATTATTCGCATCCATATATGCCAGCACCTAACGCAGCATTCTATGCCATGTCCAATTCAACACGGGTTTCTCAAAGGTGGATCCTGTTTGACTAATCTACTGTGCTTCTTGGACGAAGTTACCAGAAGATCGGACGAGGGACACAGAGNTCTTGACTTTAGCAAGACGTTTGACTCGGTTATTCAACGCCTGCTATTGATAAAAATAGAAGCGTTCGGTATACAGTGACAATTTCACCAATGGCTGGGAGATTTCGTCAAAAACAGAACCTTCTACGTCACAGTAGGTGACAAGTGCTCCTGTACAACATTCGTCACAAGTGGTTTACCCCCAGGGCTCCGTGCTAGGTTCGTTGTTGTTCCTGCTCTTCGTAAACGACCTTGCTGCGCTGCTGACGTAGACCACCTTTTTCTTCGCGGAAGATGTCAAGGTGGTTGAATCTAAAGGAAGTGTTACGCCTGCTTGGGTTCGTAATTCCAATACGCGTACGAGTAAACCCAATTTCGTGATCTGATACAAACGAGCCTGATCAACAGAATAACGACCGATCCGGAACAGGAACGAACGATCTTTAACTGTCTCAAAGAACAAATGAACCCAATACGAACGAGAAGTGAGCACACAAATTCAACGAATATACCACGATAATTTATACGGTATGTATAAAAGGTCATAACCAAATAATACAATAAATGTAAAACACTTGGATATATGCTCACCCAAGCAGAACGCAGGAATTAACAGAAACAGGGAGAAGGCTCAACCGAGCTGACAAAGCAATATGTCCGGTCCAACGTCAATAAATGTGAAATTGATACATTTAAACAAACATGAAGTTACAGACGATAAGGAGTAGAAATTGTAAGAATTAAGCAGTAAAAAGGAAGAAGGAGAGAAATCCTTTCAATTCATCAACGGTGCATTGGCCGCCGTCGCACTCTTCCCCGAAAGCCCTTGCTTTCATCACCACTAATCAATTTAAATTAATTGCCCTTCTGAACACAACGACCTACTATTCTCAGCACATGGTGTAAACAGGAACTCGATGCAAGAGACTGTACACCATCGGTTATTAGAATCTAGGCGCTCATGGGGAATTCATTGTTGAGGATCGTACTGTGCAACCTTTGGTACCATAACTGGAGGGTGTACATCCACAAAGCAATGTCATGCTGACTTGGGTGCCTTTGGATTCAACATTCTCAGATGTAAACCGAACAATCCATTAGTCGCGCGAAGTATGCGACAGAAACGTTCGCGTCAGCTTTAAAACATGCTGGATTGTGAATTACAAACCTGTAGCTCTAATGCTGTTCATCGTTGGTAATCGAGCTTATTCACACCGAACGCCTCAACCAGCGGCAAGCGATAGCGTGGTACTGGAACCTTTCTACTTGGTCAGTGCAAGAGTATGGATCAATCATCTTGGTGAATTTTGTCGGAGGACTGTAACGGCCGATGATTGCAATGACATCCTACTCCATTCGTACACCATGGGGATCGCATCTCCGCGAGTGTCTCTTTTTTTGGCCTGCGATCATTGCCTCAGACAGTGATATTGGTGCCAGGTAAAAACCCAGCTCATTATCAGACAAGCCCCCGGTACCCAACTCAAGGAACGCCAAGCGCCAGGCCACAGACGATAAAGACGACATAAGAATTTCATCGCTACCGGACTAACACAAAGAATGCGAACACTCTCAGTATGCGTTTCGGAATGTTACTCGTCGTTAACGCCAACAGATCATTGACCATTCATTCAAGGTATTTTTCACTCACTGTATACTGACCACGTAGTACGCGTTCAACAATCCCGGAACCTTATCTGGACCTAGCGGTATAGGAATCTCAGTTACCAACGATGCGGCAGCACTGATAGAGAACTTAAGACCAACCACAGGTCAGATGACATCTAACAGGTATAATTCGCTATATCATATCACAAACCAATAAATCCAATGAAACAGATATACTATAAAGATCCAATGACACTAGACGCCCTTGGATTGTTACCACAGTTGCACAGACGATCCTCACACGAACCTAAATATATAAAGTCACCACATCTAGATGACAAAAATTTACGCATCACCAAGACCCGTTTTATAAACGGAGTCAAGACAAATTAGCACAAACACAACGCTGATTGCGTGCGTATCCCGAAACTGACTGGTGTCAATCGCAACAGTTATACTTGATACATTTCCACACACGCACACATATGGATTCGATAAATAAATAATAGCTTCTTTATATAAATACATCATGATGTGGTTACGAGATGAACGCTATATAAAAGTGCAACCATGTCGAGATATAACTCGACCTTAATCCGTACTTTCTAAATAGCAAAGTTTCCGAACATCCGAGATGTCCGCACTAACATCTCGCGTGAAAGACCATCCGTACCTGGGAAAACTTCACAAACGACTCCCAACGGCCATTGATTTCTATGGACCCGTTCACCTGTCACCAAGACCACATCCACAACTTTTAACTCTCGCGTTCTCGCGAACCACTTCTGTCTCTCTTGGAGCATGCACAAGTACTCAAATTTCCATGATTTCCAAAACGTATTGGCTAGTAGTTGCACCCGCCTCCCAAACCTTACACATGTCTTTGGAAAGTCACAAAACTCCATGGGAGTTTGGTTATCTCTGAGCAGTATCAACTTGTTCGGGGTCAATGCATCTAGGGATTTGGGATCGTCTGTCAAGGGCACAAACGGCCGATCGTTCAAGATTCGCTCTACTTCGGAAAGGAAGTTCAACAAGCTTTCGTATGTAACGTTTTGACCCTGAGTGACTGCGCGCAGGATTCGGCGCACCGAGCGAATCATTCTCTCCCATACACCTCCCCAGTGGCTGGCCTCGGGAGGGCCAAAACGCCACTCGATCTCCCGCTCTAACATAAATCCCTTGATCCTTCCTTCTGCGAGAATGTTGAGAGTAGCACGAAGCTCGTTGTAAGCTCCCTTGAACTTGGTCCCATTATCACTAAACATCACTCTGTATTTCTTTCGCCTGGTCATAAAACGTACCAATGCTTGGAGAAATGCGTCCGATGAAAGGGAATTTGGTCACCTCAATGTGAACAGCTCTGATTTTCAAATAGGTAAACAAACACTTATAACGCTTTTGTTCTGATCTCGCTTGTCGAAAGTACATAGGGCCAAAGAAGTCAACTCCGACATGAGCAAAGGCATGTCCACTGTGAACGACACGCTCAAAGAGCAAAGGTGCGATTTGATGGTTGCCCGGGCGCGCTGTATACCTTCGATAGGACATACATTTGCCAATGATCCGTCGAAATGCGGCTCTACTCTGCTGACCAAAACGCGATTGTCCTGGTCCGAGCGAAATAAAAAAGACCTCGTCTGTATGCGTTCAATCAAATGGTCCTTTGCTCGTTCTGGATAGCGATAAACAAATCTCAGAGCAACGCGTAGCCCAAATTATCGAGAACCAAGTCGATCCAAAAATAATCTACGGTACTATTTTTGCATTAATCACGAATACATAAGGCAGTCATACCTCTGATAGTGAGCCTGATTCACTATCTGTCCAAAATGTTACAAATGTTCACAGAAAATATCTGCGGTAATAAAAAGTAAATAAGAAAATGAGTGATTTGAACTACTTTTCAGATAATTCTGGACCAATAAGAAAATTCTGCACGCTTCAACAGATCAAGCAAAATAATCTTGAGCGTTACGGCCAAAGGGGGTTCAATATAGCCGAAAGCAACGGTTAGTTCAACAACGAGCGTCCAATCGAAACTTTGCTCGCAATAAAGCAAGAAAAAGCACTGAATCTCATTTACATGTAAGAGCAAAACACTTGAAGTTTGTGTCCGATAGATATGCTTCATCGCAAAAATGGTGAAATAGAAGGTTCAGAAGAGAAAATTCACCGACATAGAAACCACTGTCGGAAAGAATGCTCGATAGAATAGCAAAGAAAGATAAGGAAATGCAAGGGAATTGAGAGGAATTTTCAGTCTTTTTGACTGTTACACCTGCAATATTCAAAACCTTTTTCGAACGCTTGCCAGGACCTGATTACAACCGACGTTTCCATCAAATTCATGATGATATCTAATGATCAGATTCCTACTATGGTGCTTGGAGGAGAGGATCACTGAGTGCTTAAGCGAATCCGACATATGGGACCACTGCAGGCGGCCACCAACGCGTAACAATCCATCGACTAAGATGGGGCTGAGCTTTCTAATAGGGCCATTTGCAGGCAGTTTCTGATTATTCGGGCTATTCTCCAGTAACACCTGTTGCTCTTTAGGAAAACATTCGGTCTGCACAAGTCTTATCACTGCTGCACGACTGACTCGCAGGTCTTATATTGTCAACGGACCTACCCGCAATGACATATTAGCCTAACCTTTCGCAAGAACAAGGAGGTACCGTTTTAACCTTAACATCCATGCTACCCATTTCAGTAGCGCAAACCACGACGAGAACCTCTCAAAATGCTGCGGGCTCCTGGTTTGACTAATCAAAGCAATGAACTTTTCGCTCCTGATTTCTAAGATTTTGTCTAAGGGTTCTGGATGAGGACCTATACAGTCATCAACATAACCTACTTTACTCAGAAACGTAAGTCCAAAGAACCAGCGCATTTGCTCAATACCCTGGGAGACCATATCTCTTTATGCCAAGTCAGCGGGGTTATTCTTACCCGGTACATGCCTCCATTGCTCTGGCGATGAAATGTCGCATATCCTATTCACGCGATTAGCGACAAAGACAGAGAAGCGGATATAGTATAAGACCGACGCAGAGTCAGACCAGTACACTGTCCGTCTCAGCGTTATTTCAATTTCGCTTTGTATCGTTCGAGCTAACTGCGTAGCCAGCACAGCGGCTGACAGCTCCAGCCGAGATATAGTAACAAACTTCAAGGGTGATACTCAAAGCTTAGCCCTTATCAGGACACACCTCGATGGTGCATTTATGCCGACGAAACAAAAATAGGTCGCAGCCCCGCAGCCCCTTTCCGATGCGTCACTGAACAAATGAAGTTCTATTTCTGAGGTTGGCTCGGTGCTTTCACTTGAGTAATATCTAGGCAAATAGACATTTTTCAGCTTATCCAAAACCGTGCTGCACTGTCGCCACTTAGAGCCATCAATCGAGATAGGTTCATCCCAACCTTTTCCTTCTTCACATAATTCTTGGAACCATAACTTTAGGGGCAGAATAAAGGGGCTGATCAACCCCAGCGGGTCGTAGATGGCAGCTAAACGGAACTACACAGCTCTTCGTGTAGTCGGACACTCTTTCAAGTCAAATTGATAGCTAAATGAATCGCGCTCTATATCCCATACTAGACCGAGAGCCTTTTCCATTGGCAGACCACCAGCGGGTAACGCCTTGACAGAAATATTCCTCTCCTCGGAGGGGATCCTCACTAAGACATCTCGTATGTTACTAGCCCACTTGGTCAACCTAAACCCGCTTCGACGTAGGAGTTGCGACAATGCATCAATAATGGTACTGGCTTCTGTTTTATCATTGATGGACAATAATAGGTCATCGACGTAAAAACTGCTCCGAACTACTTGGGATACCACAGGCGGGAAGTCGTGACCGTATAAAC
>UZAN01047785.1:13208-25594 GCA_900618425.1 Echinostoma caproni | reverse complement strand
TGGTGTTAAGAGGTGAGAAATGAATCAGAAGCATCTCGAAGAAGCACAGTGGATGCTCGGAGAGCCTGTTAACAACAAGAACACTGTGACACATACTGGAGGAAGGACTCGTGATTTGTTATCGGACCAACAAACAAAGACAGTGATATACCAAATTGTCACCCAGCAGTCAGTGATATTTTGAAGTGAAGCACTCATTTTTCTCTGCTTTCGGTGGTTTTCAAGGTCCCCATTGGGACTGAATAAAGCAAAATCTAAAACTAGACAAAAATACTCAGATTATAAAAGCATTTGTATGGTCTAGGGTGAATATCTCCGAGGACAACTGACTATCTTACTTTTGGAATCCGTGGAAGGCCGCAATACGAACAAGTGTCTCAAATCGTCTTTGTTGATTAGGCTATACCCACTGCCTTCACGGTGCGGAGGTGTTCCTTCTCCAAAGTTGGAGGATGAAGGGACCAGATCTGGTAAACTACGCGCGGTTTACCTAAGAAAGTTCGCAAAATCCCATATTTCAAGCCAAATAAGGAGCATAGGAATCACACACATTGCTGATTGTGGCAATCATCGCCAGCTTGATCGGACTTGGCGGTTTTTCGGACCCCTTGGTCGTTTGACTTTGGAACAGGGCGTATCATCTGAGGAAGTGTAGACAAGCCTCCAACGGATGGCGCTTTTAACACATTTTGACTAGCTAAAGGCAATAATTGTGCATCTCCAAGAAAATTTACCTTTATTGGCTTGGGCAACCTAGCAGTATCCCACCCACTAGCATATCATGAACCATTACCTATGTGTACGATGTGGGCTCAAACGAGCGTGAAATACACATAAGTGCATGTCACAGAGATAACCAAAACCCAGGATTGGGTTTTATTCTCAAATTTGAATAACCCATCCAGCACCACTTTTCTCCATCATTTGATAAAGAAAATGATTTGAACTTCTTTCATTGTTTATTTTTATGGCTAACGTTATAGTCCGATCCCACAAGTTCAGCACAATCAATACTAATGCACTTTTGGTTGAGTCTCTGCTGGTAACTATCAATCTTTGTATTGCGGTCCACATTGTTCTTGTTTGGTAATGCCTTAGTAGACCATATCTGTGGAGAACTGAAACATATTAAGAGTATAATTTGATGTAGGCAAAGCGAAGTAGTATATGAAGATGTATGTCGGGACGCAATAGACGATTGTGCCATGTGGTGTGTCTCATGATGAGGCATAGAATTCCAGACTGGAATCCACTCAATCCTCTGTAGATGTTCTACACCGTACGGGTCAACCGCAATTCATATCGATTATGAAATACCGGTTACAGGATCTCCCTCGATGAGCTAACTCCCTGCAAACACGACGAGTGTCGTAACACTGTGCTTCTCAGAAGAAAGCCTCAGTGTGTAGAAGAGGGAGAGCTTTCAAACGATCCAAAGAATTTATTTTTAATGATTTCGAAATGAAGCTAATTCAAGCGAATGTCTCCAGCTCATGAAAGCTCATTTAAGTCCATGACAAAGCTGTGGATACCAAAGAACCCTAATTTCTGTAGATGGTTTGCGGAACAGATAAGGTGTCGATCAAACGCGCTGGTTACTCCAGATTTGTGCATCAAATATTTGAGTAGGTTTGTGTAAACGAGGCTTGTTTGCACATATTTTTAAGAACAAAGAAAATGGCTAGTTACAATGCTACCTATGTAATCAGACATTTTCTCCTAAATTTGAAGTTTTCAGGTATTTGGCATAACCACCAAGTTGTCCTCCACTGTTTTTGTTCCATCGTAAACCGAGCTATCAGGAGCAAGCAAAGAAAAACTTACTCTGGAACGGTGAGGGTAAAAAGTTGATAATAGGTTTAATAATGCTTGATCCTTTNTGACGAACTCCTTTCTGCGTGAAAAGTGTATCTAAGCAAAGAAATTTTGGTAGGGTTCACCCAGGCAACATTGATGTCACGTAGCCCAATTTTTGTTTGTTTTGCCGCTACCCACAAATGTTTCCCGTACTGGTATCTAGAAATATCTTACCAGCTCCCCACACGAGATTTATACCTGCACATGAAATGCATCGTTGCAGTGAACATATCAAAGCTGTTTCTCGACGCTCAGATAAAATTGATCTCAATGCATCTGAGCGTCTGCAAGACAAATAATGACTACGCAAGCAGAAATGGTAAACGTATGCACCAAACTGCACAATACTGTTCCAATTATGATTTCTTCTATTGTGTCACCTTGTTGAAATTTTAATCTCAAACTCACCCCGATTTTTGATCAACAGAAGTGTCTTCTTTGATCTCTGTTGCAGTTCTATCTACTATGTAAAGATGGGGTCCCACAGGAGGGATCAGTTTCTCAGTCTCTCAATCTGATCGAGGCGGAAATTACACAAACGCAATCATCTGGACCGAGTGAAGAGGACTTGATCGCAGAGTCCGAACAATTACGTCGTCAAATGCAGACAATCAGTGAACAGCTGATGAAATTTTCCCGCGAACGCATGAACGTTCTTGCTCTAATCGAATCCACCGAGAAGCAATTCTGTGCACCCACAAATGAATTACCCGAAGTAGGAGATTGTTGGAACGGCAAAACCTTCGGAAAGTGAGTTAAAATTTTATCGTGGAATTCACCTGGAGATGGTTAATTTTGGCTCCTATCCATGGCTTTGTTTTGATTGTTTGCACCCGATTAATAGGGAAAGAGGTCGAAAAATTGAAAAGGATATTACAGCTGCCATAGTCAATAGCGATTAGCGGTAGAGCATCAGTTTGATAATACACGTATAATTAATTTTTGTCCTCAATTCGTTTGCACTTCAGGCAGGGTGGCAGAGCTTCACAGCGTCACTAAGTGATTCCTCGTTCATTAGAATCCGCAGCTCATTTTGGTTCGCTTAGCTATATGGAATCCTTTGAGAAGACAACGAAGATTTTCTGATCGCTTTTGGCCGTGTGATTGCACAATTTACCAAATATCAAGGCAACGGAGAACTAGTACTACCACCAAATTTATACACCGAAGAATATTGGCTAACACAGACGTACCAGACCAACTGTGCAAAGGTTCATCCAAGTTGGTTGTGTTGGATTGATAATAATAAGCCGTACCTAACCTTATTAAGTATCACATTTTATNATTTTATCATGGTTCTATGGATCGGTCGAGAAACCTAAGAAGATTTTCGTCAGTGAAATCAGATTGTTTCGAACAATGTAAACCTTGCACAAATTTTGAGGTAAAAGTCACGATTTTCAAACGGGAATAGCGTCATTTCTACTATTTTTGTCGGGTTATCATGTGAATGGTGCTAGTTATCTGATGAAAGATTAAAATAAACTCTGTCTTACGTCACTCTCACTTTTGAGAACATCAGCTTGAATCTCTACGTCTTGTTACTCAATACCTAATGCAAATTTGTGGTTAGTAAATAACTTCATCATAATCCCCAAGCACGACCGACCAAATGTTGGAAAACAGGAAACTTTCAAGCCAATTTACCAGACGTACCTTAACGAAATATTTTTAAGATCTTTCGGTAAACTGGTCTGAACTCTAAACGAGATCTAAGGTTCATTTCAAACAGATATAGTAGCAATAGTTAGTAAATCTGTATGTACCTCTATAAACAAATACAAAACAATATTGTACTCGATTCACGTTCGATCTAAGTTTTGCACACCTTGTACTGACGTTCTCGGTTTTTATTTTAATACATAACAATGTTTTCAACCCTTTGAAAGTGCTCCAGTAGAGGAATGAAGAACTTAGAAAGCTTGTAATATCTCATGCGCAAAATAAACGTTATATATATATATATATTTCAGTGCGGTTCGTTCTATTTTTTTCTTCTTTAGTAGTATTGGTCCTTTATTCGGTCGCCTATTGAAAATATTGCAATGCAGCTTAGCATCGGGGATGAACTATGACTTTGATGTAGCCCAATGAATGACTGATCATCGGGTAGTGTGAGAGGTCTGAGTTTCTCACGTCAGACTGTTTGCGTCGGTGAACATGTTTTTACAGTTGTCTCAGCTCGGGGTAAAGACTGCTCAATCTCTTTCATACAATGATAACTGCACGGAGGTTTTGAGCACCAATATGAACAGTCTTCGCATATCCATAGATAAAAGTTTGTCTACATTATTATAATAAGGTGACAAAGAGTGGTTGAAGGGGTACCTTGAAAGGGAACGGTATCCGGAACAGGACTATAATAATCTATCTGTCAATCAGCCATTATGTAGGATGTGCAACAAGTCAAATTGGTTGGCGCCGGGACTTGTCGAGAAAACACGTTAAGTCTCACTTTTATGGTAAGCTATCAAAGATGGCACACATGCTCGTCCCTTCAAACCCTGCTTTTGTCGTCTGTAGACTCACCGAATCGGACAATTTTGTTTGGATCAGTGACCCTCAAAAAGGTCATCCGATTGATTTAAGTGCCAGCTTCTGTTTATATTTGACTAGCATTGTTCGTCATCACGGACCCAAACAACGAATCCCGGATGGCTCCAGGAAAATGGGACAAATCTACGTTCGTGTGTACAAATGGATAAGGTGTTGACCGATGGCAACCGTACTTTGTTTACGTACAGTCAAGTTAAACGTGAAAATTGAAACAATCATATGACCCCAAATACAGAACAGAAAACTGGAGGGTCGGCACTGTTTGTGAGCCTTTCTTTGTCTTTTGAGTATCAGACTTGAATTGATAGTTGTCGATCAATAATCGAAAGCTTTATAAATTCTATGCATTGAAATGAATCATGTTTACCTCGAAAACCAAATATTAGTTAGATCGCAATCACTTAATCTCCAGATTAATCGTTCTCCCGGTAAACTAGTACCATTTCACTCATGAACAAATCACGGACGCATTTCTTCTCCATAAAGATTTTGCGTCTTGATTCGTGATATATATTTGTAAATCACATGACTATACATCCAGGAAATGACTCCGGCTTCATGCACCTTTCCGGTTATGTACCTGATGGTCGAGAAGCACAATTTCTGTGCATGATATGGAATAGATTTTAGGGTCTGATTTATAAACGTTGCAACCACGGCGCAATTTCAGTGATTATTATCCCTGCTGTCGCAGGAATCAACATTAAACCAACACAACTGTAGCCTGACATATGGCTTTCTACTCTTAATCTAATAGCTCATCAACTGGTTTGATACTGTGTGATTATTACGTTCCACTCATCCATTAGAAATAATGCAAACGTACGTTCTGAATAACCTGGTGGTATTATATCTTTCTATTTACTTAAATATAGGTAAGCATTTTGTTTTAGACAAATTAGCACCACAACCTTAACTAAACTTCAAAAGGTGATATTTATTCAGATGAAATGACGACTTCACTGAGAAAGAAGAGAATATATTGTTACGCATGCATGGAATTCAATGAAGTTTTAGTTTCATCGACTTGAATTGGCTTTTGATGTGCTTCAATTATAGGAATCTTTTGCAGGTATACCGGTCATATACATTCACGTATATGTATATATAACTAACAGCAATGTATTATATTTATTTTCAATTTGACAGGTTGCACTTTTGTTGTTGTAAAGCCCTAGTTGAGAATCGCGTTCCTGTCAGAATGTGGGCGTCCTATGAAACCATGAAAACAAGAATTGAAACCCAAGGAGGCACTGTTGGCTTTGACGTTTCAACCTAATTTGATCCCACTAGCAACGACTATATATCAGCCAACTTAGGAATAAGGGGGTAGTGTGCTTGCGTTCTAGTTGCAAGTTCGAGTGAAGTTGGTTTGATGGATCCTCACTTCTATAATAACTAAACTGTTTTGTGAAAAATATGTTCTAATTCCTTATCTAAATTAGTTATTCTACGCCATAGTTTATGATTAGAATAATTTTAGATTTGATTTTGATTTAGAGTGTATCATCCTTTTTCATGAGACGTTTCTAGTACCCACAGATGTCACCTACTGGAAACATTTCCCATATTTCAACACACACTGGATGGTGTGTATTCTAGAGGCTCTAGCAGAAATCAATTTAGTCATTATTTTGTAATAGAAATGTTGCCTAACAATCCAATTTTTCGGAAATCCAATTTGGGCAACATATCTCTAAATATTGGTGTTGTAGATATATGCACATATATGCACATATACATAGATATAAATCCAGTAAAGTCATGTTTGAGGTAATCAAATAGTAATGTCGATTGTTTGTATCTGGGGGGTTACAAACCTTAGGAACAAAAAAACACAACATTTTCAACCAGTTAGTTCCTCCTTGTAATCGGGGTGATAGCACTTGTCTCGCGAAAGTGAGTGTGAACCGTTGCGGAACTCACTGACACAACCAATAATGCGACGACATGTGTACCGGTGTAAGTAATAAACGCATATCAATTTTATTGTTATTTTATTACCGTTGACTTGACGCCTTTATTGGGTATGATGAGATGAGGGAAACATCAGTGCCAAGTTTTTCATAATTGTTGATATGAATGCTGATACGGTCTTGGTGACAATAAAACCGCACGAAATAGAGAACAACGAAGGAGCTCTGTGCTCGTGTAGGTCGTATCGGTGTTTGCACATGGAGCGAAAGGAAAGGGGCAGAAATATATTTTGATAAAACGGAATCAACAGAATGAGAAGGTTAAAACAGTGCCTCATGAGCAAACTCACCATAGAATTCCGTATGCTAAGTGAGTTTAGACCTGGGTAAAACAAAACACGCGAATGAATGTCTGACTGATTTGTAAATGTCCGGAAGACCACTCGCTGTACTGTGAGTAACCGAGCTGACGGTTGATGAAGGTACACATTTTTTTGATTTTGCCAGGCTGAAGTCAATAAAAACCCATATACGAGCGTGATAGAAAATATGAACGAAATTAAGATGAAACCTTAAGGGCTGTGAGAAAGCTGTCAAAGAAGAATTTTGGACAAGCGAAGTATTTCTTTGAAAGTTTTGTGGTTGACGAGGGAACACCATAATCTACAAGATTGGAAGTTAATGATCCACATCAATACTCCTAAAGCCGTTACTGTCATGCAGCTGCTAGAATAAATGGTGAATACCTGACTACTCACTTGAATGGTGTATAGACTCAAGGAAAAAAATATGCCAGATTTCTCTTGGAAACTGTCATGATGCTGTTTTTCTCTAGAAATAATATTTCAAATGTTAGGTGAAATCCCCGTTGTCGCTGGAGGACAAAAGGAATAAGCGTGTCGGTGTGGGGATACTGCGTGTCAACGATGGGGTAGTCTGTGGTTCGAGCCCTGGTGGCGGCAGGTGTTTAAAGCTTTCAGAAAATTTTGCTCTGATTGAGAATACCTTCTGTTCCCTACACTCTGGCTGTCAGGTTTGTGAATGCATACGCGCTCGCCAGTGATCTTTCCCGGTATGTGGAGGAAAGACTTTTATTTACTGGCAAGATCTCTAAAATACATCTCTAAATGTACTGTCATTTACAAGGATAAAGTCAAAGATCCTATCACGGGCAGACACCTACACGAATGTGAAAATGTCACTGCCAAAATGCACTGAGACACTCACCACCCATTACACAACAAATTTTCAAAGCTGTATCGATATCATCCACATGCTCAATATTTAAACTTTTATTTGCACGTCCCCCTTATGGTAATTCTATTTAGCCATATCTAGCACTTCTACTTATTGACAAAGAGAAAATTCCTACAGAATTGCACAGTTGCTTGCTTCATTAACAAACGCAATCTACTGCTTCCAGTTTCATTATGTATGATTTTGAAACTTGGAATCCACAAATATGGCGTAGATGCTAAAAATTCACCCATCTGCGTGCATAAAGCTACTACTGACTAGAATTGACTTGAGATGATTTTAGTGCAGTTTTCAGCTCAATAAGAATTACTCGATTCGCTCAGTAGTTTGATGCGGGTTTAAGGATTGAAGCTTTAACAAGTTGCTGATGGGATTACTCCTACAGCGGAGCGGGTATGGTACCGAGGTAACCGCACTTTGATTCATACAAATATAAAGCCTTCTAAATGTTCAGACTGCGAATAAGCGCAAAAGTAGAATTCAATGTACAAGTGGTCTGAACTCCTGATCTGAGTGACAAGCTTTGTTCAGTCACCTTTTAATTATTATTTTTTTATTGGCTTCGAGAAAAGTATCTAATGAGAAAGCCTTTCATTGTGATTATAAAGAACGTTGGGGCTAGTAAATTTAAGAGCACCTCACGTTTCAGTGAAATATTTTTCTGATCGTTTTCTTAGCAAACACGCAGGAAAATACGTTAACAATCAATCCAAAGCTGTGAAATGCCGATTTTCCGCTACACGGAGCAATTAGTTCACTCAAAATCGACGAGATTTAGCGTCGTGGGCAAATTGCTGGTCACATGAGTGTTGTTGTTTTTGCTAATTTACTCCTGTTTAGAGGAAGTAGAAAACCTCAGAGGGGTATAGACGTACACAGTATCGAGAAATAGTTGACAAGTGTTATGAAATAAAACAAAGGCGTATTAAACTTTTCAGCTTGCATCTTTGTGCAAACAACGTTTTCGCGAATAGGGTACCAGTAAATTTGTATCCTATCCTCATTAAGGTAGACGCCTTGTTTTCTAGCTATCTCAAAGTAAAACCATGTTGGGTATATATAAACGATTGAATACGCTCAAATGCAATAATCCTAATGCCGCTCTTGTTAAAAATCATTTGCACATTCAGGAATTAGAACGTTCATAATGGTTAGTCGGAGTTTACTTTTATTTGATACATTTTATCGCTTTAGCGAGTTTTAAGCAGTGGAAAATTGTGACAGTATACAGGCACCAACATCAGTCCGTGGCTGCTAACGAGTGCAGATTCATCTAACTACTTCTGTGGTTTTAGCCATAGAACTGAATGAAAACAAACGCTCCACGAAGCTCACCTGTTAACTGAATTGCCAGATTAGTGTTTGTGGTTGTGACGCAATACAGAATGAATTATAAGTATTGAAAATTGGGGTCAAACTAAGTAGAAGAAACTGGCAAACGATTTCGAAATACGAACTCAAATCTAAGGAGTGAGGGAATAACTACGTTTTAGTATACTACACAACAAGGATGAAGTAAAGGTACCAGTTAGAATGGCAATTTGGAAGCAGAGCACAATTTGCTGATAAATTTCAGATCACTTGGTCAATGGTAACAAGTGGCTTCTGACCAATGAAGCGTTCACATAACTGTGTTGAGCAGACACTGAATTCATCTGTAGCAACACTTTTCAATCAGTTGCGTTTTGTGGAGACCGGACAATCGGCTGGCTTAGATTGTAGCTGAAACATAGTGAATTTAAGGCCTTCCGAAACATTGTCACGGTCAGTATGCAATGCATTTGATAGCATCTGTTTCAAGGATTATTTTCCAGTAAATATGTATCCACTATATACTTTAACATACGTGGCCGGAAACTGAGTTATCATAGGTCTTATCCTGCCATACTGTCTTCACCGGCAACAGCGATCAAATCGGTATTCGAACAGTAAATTGGGAAAGGAAAAAAGAAGTTTGACAATAGAAGTCGTAGGGTAATCAGAAAAGGATGTTTATAGGTTAGACGCGACCATGATAAAATAAGTTAAATACTTCATATAGAATTGGCCAGGATTATTTCAAAAATGCTAGCACAACAGAGGATGGCACTAGGAGAAAATATCACCTCAAAGTATCATCTTCAATAACAGTGAAATTCCACGGTTTTGCTTTGAACTGATACACAACGAACAGTGTTGGGTAGATTAAAAACCTGAAAAAGTTTTACACATCTGATCAGCAGGCACAAAATATTAGACATTATAAGTTGCTATTGTTTTGTTCCATTTCATGAATACCTCTTACAGGGTCTTGTAGTTTTAATATCACGGAAAATTTCGAACGGTCATTGGAAACGAGCTCTACATTTACGAATAGAAAAACACAAAAGAAGTTCTTGGTTTTATCGGCAATACTTTGGAAACCGGTAACAGACCGATTAAAAGTTCACACTTCGGTTGAGCAAATCTAATGGCTTACACTCCCCAACTGGTTATCAAGCGAAACGAATAAATTTCTTGTTTATTCTGCGTCATTTAAATTGGTTGCATCATTGAATGTGGTGATCCAATGGTTGTGTAGACGTACCCGTCTGTCAGAGGACAACCTTTATGGTCATATGATCTTTTCGTTAGTTCATAATTGTATGCAACTATCAACGTGGGTTACATTTAACGTTTCCCTGATGGATATTGTTGTATTTAGGAAAACGGAATGGTAAAGATTCCAAGTGATGGCGTATTGTGACTGATGCTTCATCGATACAACTGTTTGCACTTCGAAACGACCATAACTCTATCATCATCCATGTATGTCAAGCAGTTCCGGAAGACAGAATGAAAGAAGTCATTTCCATAGCCTAACTCATTGGGTTCTGAGGAACCGAGCTATTCCCACGTCGACTGCCGTCGCTCATCCAAGGAATCTCTACAAGTCGTCGTGCACTAAGTGCGCAATTGTTTAATATTCCTCTTAGTCTATATTCTGAGCTGAGAAACGCACATTCGTGTTCGCTCCGTGATGTGGTTTCAATGCCGTTCTTTCACAACCCTTCGAAATACCCTTCGTTACAGCTTTTTGTTTGTCACAAAAGGCTCGCCGTTGGCAGATAGACAGGGATATCTACCAAATGTGATTGCCGGTGACTTGAGTAGCGCTCCAAAAACCAGTTGGTCAGATTGCTCTTCGTTTGTTATGTACGCTGTACTAGGTGGTTGGATTGATTTGTGCTAGTGGAATGGGGTTACCGTTGTGTACCGGCGGTGCATGTCAGTAACCAACAGTGGATTTAAGTTCCACTCATTTAAATGTTAACCACACTGAAGTATGTAATGTTTATCCTATTCTTTTTGTTTATTGATTATACTGTTGTACACAACTTTTGGAAAGTTTTCTTTAGGCAATCAAATATATGTGTTCAACATTCGTCAACCTATGAATATTCCAGTTCCTTCAGGTCTGCCAAATTTCTAAAAATGGCTTACGTTCGTGCGTCTTGGTTAAATAGGTGTGGGTTGTGAATAAAGAATTTAAAGCATCAGTAACGTTATTCATCCTCCGTAGAGAATTTGTAGTGATAATGCTGATTTTTTTAATAAACTGAATACCGAAAACGAAATTGATGTCCCTCCTCCCAAAGCGAGGTGATACAAATGTGGCACCAATGATTTCCTTCTCATTCACACACAGTTTTGCAGATGGCTTGCATAGAAAATGTAACAAATCCATTTAGACATTATTTACAAGATGATTTATACTGATGATATCAAATCAACGAGAAATAAAAATTGCACTTTGGTTACAGCAAACCCCCAGAATGATCATATTGAGAATTTTGCCGTCAACATATAACTCCAAAGAGTAACATATGACTAAAACCTAAGGGGCGTGCATGATACATGTATTATGATGTGTGTGAGAGAGAGAGCATGAAACCATTTTGATTTATTTATTGTCAAATTACTCACAGTACTATTCACAAAACAATTATTTTGGTTGCATTCACCAGCCTCGGTTGAATAACTGCAAATGTAAAAACTTTATTCGTTCCTCCAAAACGGTTTCTTTTGACAAGTAATCACAGTACATGGAGTCTATGCACTCGATCCGAAATTATACCATACAAATTTGGCCTAATGCAACGATACTATGCCTCAAATTCGTTTTGCGTAAAAGAACTGATTTGATCCGCAGTTAAAAAGCGATAATCGAGCATTGTGTATCGCCACTTGTAGCACGTGTGCAGCTTGAAACCCGTCGTTGTACTCCCAGTCACCCTCGAACATTGCTTTGTTTTTTCAAATAAGAAAAATTTAAAGGAACAGCATTGGTAAACAACTGTCTTTTAATTTACGTGTTTGCTATGGAAAAACAAAGCATGTTACTGGGCCCGGATGTGAGCAATCGGTCCGAAAACACGTAATGTTGTTCACCTACCCTTCTGTTGGTTGCTTGCCTGGTTTTTCACCCCCGAGGGTCATCCATCAAGTCGAATTGCGCCATTTCGATAAAATTTGCTTACGCTCAATAACTGACAGTATAAGCTTTTGGTACACCATTCGGTTCATGATAAAAACCCACAGGTAGACCTTAATGATTTCACAAAAAGCGACAGAATGGCAAATCAAAACTCGTGCCACGAAGTTTGAAGTACTATCTGCACACATGAAGGAAAACATGTGACAGGTGTCGATAAGAAAGGTCAGTAATGTCAACCGTTGTAGGCTTGTAGTTGATGAAATCCGCGGTCTCGCTTGAAATTTGTTATTCTAAAAGAGAAGCGGATAGTCAGATGTGAACATAATAAGACGACTGACAGACGA
>UZAN01047783.1:13835-25596 GCA_900618425.1 Echinostoma caproni | reverse complement strand
TGCTGAAGATTGTTTATCTCCTGCACTCCCCTTCAGGTTTGGAGACTTCACTGACAGATGGAACATTCCAGCAATCCGTGCACGAGGCCACCCAGATGCGTATGGTAATCGCGTTGTACGACTATGATCCGGCCACCATGTCGCCGAATCCGGACGCGATCAAGGAGGAACTCCCCTTCCGCGAGGGTCAAGTGATCAAAGTACGGCTTGAATTTAAGATTTCCCTGAATAAAGGTTAAAATAAAGTGTCTGATATATTGCATACAAGTTTGGAAAATTTCCGCAGCTGTATTCATCCTATCAAAAGCTTGATAAAACAGGCTGGGCATTGCATATTGGTAGTTTTCATCGTTGTTGTTGTTTCAACCAACTTGCAGTCTGCTTCGAATTATTCCTATTCCACTTAGTGTTAATGTAAACATTAGGCATTCGTCATAACTTGCTTTAGTCATGAATTGCCTTTCAAAATGGCACAAATATACAAGCTCTGGTTCTGAAAAAGTGTTTATTTTGTTGTGTGCATGGTCATTGTATATCCTCTATTCTCTAAAAATCAATTACATAATTCGTTAATGAGCAGATATTTGGCGGATGTGACGAAGATGGCTTTTATCTGGGTGAGTGTAATGGACTACGTGGTTTGGTCCCTTCCAATATGGTTTCGCATCCGGATCGGGAGCTTCCGACAAGTACGCATGCAAGCGTCAGCGGGGGTGCGATCAGTGTGGGTGGTCGTCTTCAGTCACGTGCCCCAGACGGAAAATTAGATAATGAACGTCTTCCATTACGTCCGGACGGTGTGGGAAATGTACTGCCACCGGGACAAGTAACAAAGCCGCGAAGAGATGGTGATTTAGCAAATGTGCCTCAACGATCGCATAATGTACCGATCGGATCTGCCGGCCCGGGGATGGGACCACAAACAGGAACGGCGTATGCTCCCGGAACACGTTCAGCAGTACATCCGGTTAGTCATACTGAAACTCATTTTATTTTCATTTGTCTCTAGATCAAAACGAGTGATTGATTTCAGGAAAAACATTTAAGACCAAGTTCGTACCAAGATGCATGGCTCTTCATCCCCAAGGAAATGAATGGTGACAAATAACCAGTTGAATATGTTTCAGATTTAAAATATCTGAACTTGATTTTTTCCCCACACAGTTACGAAAAAGACGAAGTCCAGTTACCACTTGATTTCCTTGTTTCCGTGGTACTACCCATCGGGTGCTGATCTGTGCTTGTGAGACTGGACCTGACTAGGAAGGAAGAGATGTATTCTATCACTGATCTGACCATTTTTCCAATAACTCCCGAAGAAGACGGTATTGCAAAAATGAGCAGGTCTTTCAGTTTCTAGAGCAAGGATTATAACGGTGCTAACAAATTTTTCATCTTTTGAGACTGTCTTCCTGTGGGGTGTTCCTACCACTCTGGTGGTGAGCTAAAATGATGTTGTTGTCCAATCGGACGATGAAAGTTTCGTTCTCCAGTCCGCCTACTCCATGCCTCGACGAAACCAAGACTGGATTTCAGTTTAGATCGATCACGTGGCAGAACGCAACTAGGTAACAGTCCCTGTCCGTGATATCTATGAAACGAGATCATACCGGAAAGAAAAGTATGCATGTAAAAGTACAATAAGTAAGTATTTTAGATTAGATTTAAAAAATGTTAAAGGGTATCTCGATCTATTGAACTTTGAATCTTCACACTATGCCTCAATAAATAATTTCCTTCATTCACTGCGCTCCAATTATTTCCTTTCTGAATTTTGACAGTATGGTCGGACTATCTCAAGCGAAGGGCCCGACTCCGGATCGAATCAAATCAAACGCATTCCTTCGGTTAGTGATGGCACCGTCATGAACCGAGAATACATGGATTCCGGTGGTCCATCGATGGGTTACGGCAAACCAATGAGTCCATCAGGTCAAGGATCTTACCGATCGGGTCCAGTTGGTGTTGGTCAATCTCGTTCCGGTACGGTGCCTCCGGATCAAACCGCTGGTCCATTTCCGACGGCAGATAGACCCAACCGAGCCCAGTCGGTACGAAGTATGGTTGCGATCTACGATTATGATCCCCACGTACTCAGCCCGAATGCAGATGCAGAGGTGAGTCATAGACAGATAGACAGACAGTACTAATTAAATCTAAATAGGTCACTACCCGGGATAGTTTTTGAGTAATGTAATGTTCGTTCCTATCTTTAAGCGTTGTTCATCCAAAGTCGGGGACGGAAACTTTTTGAAGTGGATCAGTTGGAAGATTCTAAGCAGTTCTATTACTTCAACAACAGAAGACATGTGGGCAGAATTGATATTGGCCATCAATTTCGCGTGATGGCCAATATCAATTCTGCCCACATATGTCTTCTGTTGTTGATGAAATGGATAAAGGGAAAAGGATGTTTCACATAGTTCTATTACCATAGTACTAATTTGCTAATTAATGATGTATGTCAAGGACTTTCATTCCATGAAAATGTAGTATTTTCTTTCCCATCTTTTTTCAAGTTATCATGCTGTAGTCCAGTAGAAATCATGCTGTCTTTCAGGTGTTCAGTAACTTTTAAACACGAAGTTCAACTCCTATTTCAGATTGTGTGAAGTTGGTAATTCACGTTAACTGAGGAAATAGCTCACGCAGAACTACCGCGGAAAGCCTCTGACTGTAGGGCCATCGGGTTTTGAGAAAAGAATATCAAACAGAAAGGTCTTCATCGTGGTCAGTGCAACGACTGTCACGTACGCAAATTCATAGCACCAGAACCAGTAAAACCAGCATTTGCCAAACCTCATTAGTAACGAAGGGCCACAATTGATAATATTAGATGTCATAATCATTTTCACCGGTCACATACAACAAGGTTGAACGGTCGGAGTTCGGGGTAAGAGAGCAGTTGAACTCTTTTTCGAACGATCATATCAAACAATGAAAGATGTAACGAACAAAATAATGAATTGATTGGGAACGTGATTTGACTCGAATAAAATAGTCAGTTAAGACGGTGGGATGTTGCGACTAAATCGTGAAGAGTATTTTAAACCCTGGGAACTGAGACAGTGAATCAGAAGTGAGCGGTCGTCATAATATATGGTCAGTTTTAGAACGGAACGTGTTTAAAATATCGAGCGGATAGATCTGGCGTGACTAGTTTACTCACGCTATGTGAAATACCTCCTACATTATCTCCTTTTTCAGTATGTCACAGAGCTCTTGTATTCAGGCTTTGTTGATGTTAGTCTGATATCGAAACATTTGTTCTGTCCATTGTACCTGACACTTGCAGCAGAAAGTCAACTTCCAAAACCAACCCTACAGTCAGCTCGGATCGATTCAGTTTGATTGTATTTCCGTAACTCTGACCATCGAAATCGGGATATAATTAGGCCTTTATTTTATTTCCCTGTTTTCTCCTCGGGCTAACACCGCTCATAGGCATCGGCTGAATTGGTCTCTACCGGACTTCACTTCTGTTTCTGTTGCCTTTTTCATTGAGCTGAAGTTGGGCACGGACAGACCGACAACGCACACCAGTGTGGAGATAGACAGTGAAGACGAGTGAATTCACGCCCCGAGATAAACTCCACAATAATAATCTCACACGATATATGTTTATGAGTGTGTGTGCGCGTGCACGAGTGTTCACAGCTGTGAACGTGTAAAGGTGCCATTCAACGAATCCACACAGAATAACCCAGTCTGGAAAAATGACATTTTTGTCATCCCAGAAAAGTATGATGCACTTCCATTCTCAACAACTTTCCCCAGTCTGGTTGAATTAAATCTGGGGCAGTAAACAGAAAATAAAGTAAAATGTCACTGTTGAGTTCCCTGTCGAACCGGTCATTATTAGGAACAGGGTAATCATCCCCCCCTCACCAACCGTGGAGGGAAATGCTATGCGCACACAGTTATTGAAGGTAGGGTGGGAGGAGAGGGTGAACGCGCAGGATGAAACGAAATAGCTATTCCACCAGGGAAGAATATATATATATATATACGTATATATACGTATATATACGTTCAACGGTGCTGTAAATGAATAAATTGAATGACACGTGCTGATATGAAGCCAACTGCTAAGTCTGTATGATTGATAATCCTACACAGTCATGTCGTATACTAACTGATAGTGTGGACATGTAGTGTCGACGATTCCTAACAAGCAACTCATCCTTGGGTACTACCCTAAGCTATCCACTTAGTTCGCTTTGCAAACGCCCATCAGGGGCGGTGCAGAGAAAACCACTGTGAACAGAAGAGAGGAGCTTGAAGTCAAATACTGTGAAGAACTGTCAAATTCTCTCAGCATGCATTTGTCGATCCAAGTGGGGAGGACGGGGCAATTAACACCTTACAAGTGGATTTTAAGGATGCCATCCGCTTCATTTCACTGAATAGCCCTTCCAGATCGTAAACAACTACGATTCTGGTTATCCAAATGGTGTATCTGCCAATGGGCATCCAATAGTTGAATTTAGGCCGATTGTTAACTATGGGAAAGCCGAATTTGTAAAAAAGGCGAAGTTGACAGTCGAAGGAATTCCGTTGGCTATACTGACGTGTTTTGCCTTGCATCGATAGCATTATGTTGTAGCTTCTTCATCTATCGTGTACGCAATATGAACTGAAAGGTTCGGTCGTATTGGATAGTTATTTTCGCAGTGGCCGGGTCTCATCAGTGGTGCGTAACCATCGACTCATCTGATGATCGAACCCGGGACCTCAGAGGTAGAACGCAAGCATAATTGGTATATCCACCATATACCTGAAAATATATGGTTGTAAAGTGTACAGCTATAGTTAGCCAATCTGATCAGATTCTCTTCATTTTAGGAGATAGTCTGGTAGCATTCCGCTAATGGGTTTGGAGGGTGTCTTCAGTTGGGTTGGTGCCATCGCATGAATGATGATCCTCATAGCGTATGACACAGTTGTGCGATATTTCACTTTCATGAGGGTAAACTATTCGTCCGGTTTATTCTCATTTCATTTGTGTCAAGGTTTTTAGTCTAACGAGGAACCTGAAGCATTGATATTCTGTGATAACAGGAACAGACCGGATGGAAGATATACTGCGAAAAGGAACCTTTTCCATTCACCTATCTATCTCAAACGTATAACTGGTAATGTGGCACGGATACCACTAGGCACCCAGTGCAATTGGACCAGTCGACAACCGGTTTCAAATCCATCCTAACAGATCCGCATCTTTGTTTATAGTTCGAAATCCGCTTTTTATATTTTTGGCACATGATGTAAAATGGAAATGGTTCGTTTCGATTCTACTCCAAAACTAGCGTGCTTCATTTCTGTTCCCGTTCATCGAATAACTGTTTTTCTTGACAAAATGGACACCGTTTTCTAGTCACCAATCAACGCGATCACACCATAACTCTTTCCCCTATCTGTATAACTATGATCAAAAACAGACTTCGGTGCTTTTGATTTTCTATTCTCCTAATGTTTCTATGGAACTCGTCATCCGAAAATTTTCTTTTTTCTAATCCGTTGCTCATTCTTCGATCTGGCATGCACTATCGACAACTTCAATTTCCCTGTCTATCCGACCAGATGGAACTTTCTTTCCGCACGGGAGATCATATCACGGTTTACGGAGAGATGGATGAAGATGGTTTCTATGCCGGAGAGACAGCCGATGGTCGTCGTGGTCTGGTTCCATCCAATTTTCTACGTGAACTACCCAGTGGTTCTGGGCCAATTCCAAGTTCAACCAACTCATCTCGACCGTTGTTGATGCGTGACCAACGAACCCGTGGTAGTCAGAATTCCATAGCTCGAGTGACAAAACCGTATGAGGATAGGGGCTATAAAACAGGCAGAGTCAGTCCTCAAGCCCCGTCGATACCATCTGAGCCGAATCCGGTGAGAATCTATGGACCGTTTCCACTCTCTTTTGCATGCTCATAAGTAATATTTTTATTGTACAGGTAACTGAAACAAGGTTAGTTCAGTCATAAGATCCCTAAGATGTAGTCCTTGCATACAGGTACCTCCTGCAAACCAGGTGGTAGACAACGTTACATCTTTGATCAGGGTATTTGGAAGAGGATGTGTGGTGATTGTGATCAGCAAACTTGCACTTGCTCTGCTATGCTATAGATGAATGCGAAGTAAGCCACTGATAAAAATACAGTAGACTTGAGAAACGCAATCATCTGGCTTGTTCAGGCCTAAAAACGGAAATGGGGGTTTACTTGACCCGTGAACAATAAGAAATCCGACCTTGTTGTACGGGATCGACCTGAAGCTTCAACCATGTAGACCAATGTTGGTGTCAGGTCCAAAGTCACGAACTTCGGATACGTTGGAGCAGTAAATTTTAGTAAACGTAGTTTATTTGTTCTTCTAATAAAGCTCGAAAAATATTCGTCACCAGTTACGTTGATCGAAAACGGTCATTTTGCATAAAATTGTCATTAGGTAATCTCTACCACCGACAAGCCTATTTTATTACTAGGTAACTTACAGCATAGACGGCAAAATCCATATTCAAGACACTAAAAGGGGTAGAGGATCATCAACGTAAGGATCCAATCTAGTGAACTTGGTTTCTTTTGAAATTAAAGATATCAAGTGGAGCGTGGTTCACAGTTTAACGATAGAAGAAAGACATCTAGAAACAGAAATCTGATATAAATGACTAACTGCCTGGTAACTGAACTGAATCAGTAATAGCCCCAGGGAACGCCTCAATTAAACCTACCATTGGAATAAAGCCCAACCTGGGTTTAGCTCGTTTGATTTTTATTGAATAACGCCCATCCTGATCGATATTTTGAGACAGCATAAATTATTTTTTTTTTCTGCGATAAGTTGAATACTTTTGACGGTGCTCAGGCCAGCGGCACAGCAAACCAGTCCGTCAGAGACCAAGCAAATGGACGAAAATACTTTCGTTTCGCACGATCCCAACATCACCCAAACAATTGCTTTACCATGCAAAAGAGATTGTTTTTCTGTGAACCCATTGCTTAGTTAGCATCCAGGTTTTCATCTGTGACCCCATCGATCACTGAAAATGAATGAGGCGGTTTATAATACCAAGAGAACTACGTCGACTGACAATTCGGAAAACTGCAGTAGAAATATAAGACCCGGACGGATAACTAACTTTGTGAAACAATGGGTTTAAAAAGGCTCTGTGAACCTTTGACTTTTCGTCAAAAGACCGGATCTTGCCTTTCTAACCGTACAAAATGGATAGGTATGAATATATCACATATAAGATGCTTGCAAGGTTCACTGCCTCAGTGACAAGTTAGCGTTACCTAATCAAATTTCAAAGGACATCAGTGCTAGCAGTATTCAGGCAATACGTTTGGCAACTCAAATTCGATCTCTTTCATCCCCACACTCCGTTTACGATATTCACGTGATATCGGTAGACTGTTATCTGATACGAATCTGGTGCATCAATGAAATGCACTGGCCCTTTCATTCGTGTGATTTGTTCAAATATCTGAGAATTATTGTCAACCGTAAACTATAACACTCAGTCGGTATGTGACTGTTTTATTCACTGCGGTCAAGCAGCAAATGGAACGTGGTTTCGGCTATGATGCCCCAAGTCGAATGCCACCCCAGGCTCGTGGAGGGGCTCCAGTCCCAGCCACACGCCGTCCAGACGACCCTTATGGTATCGGTCCGAACTCTGAGAGGACTCCGAGGAACGCCAATACGGGACCCTACTCAGCGCAAGCCGGATGCTCTCCACCAACTTCCAGTCGTTTTGCTTCGATGGATTCCCAGCATCAGAGCGTTCCACGTGATTCTGCCGAACATCCAGGAGGTTACCCTGATAGATACGCGGCACAATGGAGCAGAGATAACGGGATGGATGATAGTGACCTTCCCGGATTTCCCCCAGAGATGAATGACGGTCATCAAGTAAGCATGGATATAAACAATATAACTGAATGAATAACTAACTCCTTAACAGACCATGACAGCAGAGTGATTAATGACAGGGGAAATCAATCGATTCCAGTACTAAGCGACTAAGTATTACCGAAATACTTTATCTTAAGGGATTAATGACTGGATGGCAACACCAATTTATGAAGAAAACTGATTTTCCGTCTAAAGAGGTAGATAAATATGCAGTGAATTAAGTGGTTCATCTATTTGCAGTGTGTAAACATACGCGCAGGCGGTCTGCAGACCCATGAGCAAGCAGCGCATCAACACACCAGTGGTTCACAAAACCAAACGTATGAGCAAGCGCAGGCGTTACATGAAATCCACGTGCGGGGTACGTGACTGCGGATAGTTCAATACGGACATTCGATTCGCTGAAACAAATTGACATTGTCATTAGAGTGAGTTCGTTTCGCCTGGGTGCGTGCACATGTGATAGCAGGCAACACCAGCCAATCGATCAATCCGGCCATAGGCATGCTTGAAAAAAGTTACGTTTAATTGAAGGTCGCCACAATCCCAGTTCACATAAAATGCTAGACTTCATTTATCCAGTTGACAGTGAATGATCGACGTTTCGCGGTTAAGTCACACTCACCAAAATTGAGTAAAGTTAAGCAACATAATGTACAACTATCCGATATTTCAAAATAGACCACAGAAAAACAGTACTTATTTCTGCCGGAAACGGATGAATATCAGCCGATGGTCAAACGGACCAGCTTTCTGCATCTCAAAATAGTCGAACCAACCCGTGCTTGAAACGGCAGTTAGTTGATTTGTTTACCATTATCCAAGTTTCGTCATGAACACACTGGAATGTATATTGGTTACATATAAAACAGAGAACAGTTTAATACAATAGAAAACTCAATGAGAAGGGGGACAACACACGAACCCAATCCCTCACAACACCAACAAGCACTTTGGTGCAGTTTTACAGCAAAAGTACGAGAACGTATTATTGTCTGGATTCCATTGGTTAAACGAGGGTCTTTATGGTAAACTATTTGCAGTCCCAAGGTATATTTGAAAACTGACATCCTTCCACCCGTTCACTTTCACAGAACAAACGAATACCATCTGCCTACGCGGGTTATCGAGGAGCACAAACAATTGACAAAGGTCTCCCGTCAGATTCCGCTTATCCCAGCGAGGAAGCGCCCGGCTCGAATCAAAGACGACGGTCGACTATACGTGGCCTGTTCAAATAGAAACCGATTGACCCCCTCAGCTCAATCGCGAAGTCCAGGTTTCAATCCCATTATGCATACGTATGAGGTCAGAGTTTGGGGGCACGAACTACCACTGGATATCGCCCATTCCCTTCTATCCCCAATTGCCTTGAAAACCATGTGCCCGCCCACAAGAGCTCGTTCATCAGTCAATCTTTTATGCTCACACATACACATCGTCAAGGGCAGACATCTTTAAGATTTTAATAATCACCACTGCCTTGTGTACAAAAAATAACAGACATTCAAACACAACTAGGCAGAAGAAACATTTTTATCACGCATTATTTCATGACCACAATGAAAAACGTGACTGACAGTCCGACACGACAGTCAGTGGTGAGACTGGTTTGTTGTTAGTACTGCCTCACTTTATAATGACTGTCCACCTCCACCGAAATCACTACCACTGAACCCTCAGCCCTAACCTCAACCGCACAGCAACTGTGATGGTCTGTCCATGTTTCAACTCACAATTCATGCTTCCTTATTTTTATAATCCCACGGCCACTGGTAGAATTACCGTTAGCGCTGTGATGTGACACTTACGGAGGTATTTATCACACGCGCGTATATATCAATCATGTGAGTGAGTACGCGAATGACAGACAAGGGGAAGAGTTCATCGAAGAATGTCACCCGACTGAACCCATCTGTCGGAATCGACCAATTACTAAAAACCTCGATTTACCAACCCGATGCTTTGCACAAGCTACGCGTATCGTAAAAACTTGCACTGTCGTCTGTTGAAAAATTACATTATCCATGATAACAATTCGTGATCACCATTTGTGATAACCAGAGAAAAGATTAAAGAGGACAGAACCACCAATGTATGTACACAACTCTGCTTTGCAACCGTTTTTCTTTTTTCACTTTTCGCGCTCCTCTCTCGCTCTTTTTCTCTCTTCTATTCAACATCCCACCATATTCCTTGCCCTACTCTCCCAACCCTATTAAGCCCTTTTTTATCGAAAAAGCAGTAATTATGTATGTACATGTATTTTGTCACACATTCTGGGTATCATCAACCGAAAGAAGGGGTGGAGATTCCTGAGCCTGTGCGTCAATGTGTGTGTGCGGGAACTAAACAAGCGCGTGAATGGATGAGTGAGTGAGTGATCCCAGAGTCGAAAGGGAGGACAGAGAGTGGGATCAGGCTAACTTCTGCTTCTTCCATATGGGTGTGTCGTCCTTCTTTACATCGTCGTCTGGGTCATGAAAAATGGGGTTTGGTTGTGTCCTGACGAAATGGAAAAAGGAAAACAAAAAGAACAAGAGCTGAAACTATAAACTGTATCACTTTTCATATTACATACAATAAAATCGAGAGATCAGCGGAACAAGATGTGAAATATGAACGCACAGTAACCAGGAAACTCGACGGCCCAAGCGTAACTGATATACGTGCGCGGACGAGTTTACCGAGAGCTATAGAGGCGCCTAAAAAAATTTGTCAAGTAAAAAAATCTTTAATTAATTCCGAGACAAACATCTTTCGGATCATCACCAGGATATTTTTAACAGTGATATCTCACGGCTCCTAGTGACATTTTTGTCGAATGTATGTATATGTGCAAACATTACCGAATTTGACTGCAAAAAGGGAAGAAACTCGTCAAAAATTCCAACCGACCTAGCAGTGAACTGTGTACCAAAATTAGGGAAAGATATGGCGACCAGGATGCCCTATAAACACAGTTGAGTGAGGACTCGTTAGCAATGCGTACCTCTTGAGTCCCTGTCAGGGTTCGAACCGCGATCAGTCGGGTCGGGACTTCAAACCCTTACCCCCGAGCTACACGGTCGACGGTTATCACCTTGTGCAAATGGCTAAATCAATTCAGAGTCTCAAGCTTGGATTAGCCCATTCGATTGTTCAGAGGCAGCAGGCACTCTTGATGGTCTTGTCCTGACAGAGACACAAAGTATGAACTGCTGACGAGTCCCAAACAGAACGAAACAGCTGCCCAGTGCTCTTTGTTGGTTATCACAAACATATCCATCGCATTTGAATGCATTATCTCGTGGGGAATTGACGATCTCCCAAGGAGTGAAATCCACACCCAAGACCATCAAGGGTGCCGGTGCCTCTGAACAATCGAATGGGCTAATCCAAGTTTGATACTCCAAACAGCTGACTCAGCTAACTAGAAATCTAATAGATTGGTAGAATTAAACAAAAAATGCATAGAAATTGTGTATTTAATCAATGTTAGTTCAATAAATTAGAGGTAGCTAGAAGCAACAACAGAATTATTTTGCCAAACAAGTGGAACTAAAGTATTAAAACAAAACAAACAATATACGAAATTATGATTTTCAATACTTAAATGACAAAATGTAATTAACTGCATTGCAACTAGCATTACTTTTTGTTTTGATCATTATTTTTTTGGTATTGCATCGCACTTAGACTCGACAAGGTAAAACAACTTATGGGAACGGGATATTTATATCACACCAGGACTCCTGAAATTTTTTAACTTATCAGTGTCGTTTTCATGTGGAATCTGATGAACGTATGACGCTACTTATAAGTAACATGTATGTAATTGAGTAAATGTTTGATATAT
>UZAN01047781.1:0-25600 GCA_900618425.1 Echinostoma caproni | reverse complement strand
CGGGTAAAGTCCATAGGACTGGAAAGATAATCAGAAATGCAACCGATACTGCCCAATGTCGGAGAAATGTTTGAATCCAACCAAGCATGAGGCTCCGAATGGCGTTACTATAGAGTTTCCGCCGTAGAATGCTGTGGATCACCCGATCGAATGCTTTTGAGAAGTCTAGATCAATAACGTCTAACGCGTCGCCGTCATCGTCGTCGATGCACTCATTTCTTATCCACGCACACACACACACACACATTATTGCTCATTTCGGTATGGAAATTTTGCCGTTTCCTTAAGTAATCAACCGAAACAAAATCATCTACACTAAGTACACTGAACAGGGGTGGGGGGGGGATATTAACGATAAAAGTCAAAGAGAGAGAAAGCAATTTTGAAAAGCCCGGCTATTTGTTTTGATATCGCTTCGAATTCACTGAAAGAATTGAAGCCGTGATATGATACTGAACTATACGCATTGTGTTATTGAACAATTTAAGAAACTATATGGGGCATCTAGTGTCATGTCCACAGTAACTTAGCAGTTTTGATTCTGCTGACAATTACTGTTACAGAGATTGCTGTATATCTGGACCGGCGCCGGTGCCATTGCACTCGGCATGTATTGCACACCCTGGGAGCATCATATGCTGCCACCGAATCGAGTCATTCTTAATTTAATTACTAATTTCGCTCGCCCGAAGTAGGAGATAGAAGTAACGGAGTGAGTAAGTACATGCTTTATCTTCAACGTCGTCACCTTTCGGAAAATGTGCCGTCATGTGCTTAGTAAATCCTATTGAGTTTGATCAATCTGTATTCGACTTGGTATTAAGGCAAAATCCGATTAATCATCACCAAAATCGGCGGCTTGGCTGACCTAGTTAAACATGATCAATTCGTATGAGAGACGCTTAATATCGATGTTGGTGATTGAACTTTGAATAAGCAGATCGACAGTGATACGTTTTGCCTAAACGTAACTAGCTATCGAGATTAAAACTGCTTAGACTGGACAAAGTTGCATATCTGTAGCGCCTTGGACTACGAATGTGGGTTTTCCGTCCTTGTTTCACAGGAAAAATGCAAAGCAATCTGCATGTAAGCGTATCTGGTTACATTCCTAATGGTTTCACACACACACGCACACACACACACACAAAATTAACTGCAGTACCTCAGCACAGAATGAGCTTTCACTTCAGGGAACCACATTCCTCTTTTAGTTAGTTTGTTTTCTGGTGAAACTATCTAATGTATCTGGCACATACTGCTAGCCATAGTTAGTTGCGAGTGATCTGCAGAATAAGGCAAATACAGAATCGGTTAAGCATGCGGTCATTTCAGATCGCATACTCGATGATATTTGCTCATGTGGAGTTTGCGTTAGGACCGAAACGGAAAGACTTAATGAGCTACGTGGCACAGAGACAAAGTTATCGTCGAACTAATGTTTAGGTAAAATTCCACTAGAGGAGTGGTTTTTCTTCAGCCTTCAGTCAATAAAAGCATCAACTGAGCAAACTAGACTGCCGGCTTGCGGATGATAAGTTCTACAAACGTTGGGTTACTTTCTCATTGAAAATCAGAAGTCGGTTCACATTACCGTCTGACGTAAATACACACAGTTATTATACTAACGCATGGCCCATACCGTGACATTTTGCAAATAAAAAACAGTCAATTCAAAGGAGCCAAACATACAAACCAAACACTTGAAACGGTTACAGATAATTTCATTGGGAAAGTAATACATCAACTGCGTCCAGGGCTCTGAAGTAAATATATATCCTCGACACTATGGAGTCACTGGGTAATAAACAAGTTTTATAATATTCTTTCTCCGTAGGATATCAGAAGTGGGAATTGCTTCATTTTCCCGGGAAAAGGGATCGATGAGTGTAAAACATTGACCTGGGAAACAGTGTGACAATCTGTAGGAATTCCTCCAGAGGATCAACATTGCAGTGCAAACGTTTACAATCGATCACCAAAACTGTTGTGTTGTTGTCGTTTATTTAGCGTGTTTCTTTACAACAACTAGTAATGGACTATTTATCCGCCCGATCGATAATCCGACGGATTCTTCCGTTGGTTTTAAATCACTCCCTGCCAATGGGAATTAACTTGGGACGTTTATCGATCTTCACTAGCTGTATATTGAACTGCATAGTATCACAATTACGGAAACGTATGTCCATACTTGAAATCGTGATTACAATGCATCAAACGTTTCAATCGGACTAAATGATGAAAATGACATTTAAACATTTGGAAAAGAACACAGGAAAGCAAATTGTAAATAGATTTGCAAATAGATGCAAAATTCAAAGTGATTGACTGGGAGATCTCATTTTATATTCTAATTGAATGATTTGATTTCGTGATGCCACAATTATTTTTCAGCAATTTCGCATTTGGAAACAGTTTGATTACACTAGGCTAATAATCGATACATTTGAATAACTACCAAACAATCAACAGAAGAGTGAAATAGAATTCACGAGTTCCTGTGCAGTGGTAAAATAGCGTAAATAATTCATTGTGACGCTCACCTTAGAAACCGAATGTAGACACTGGCGACGCATTTTTTCAAATCACTTCAGTCTACATCCCCGCAGTTGAGCGGATGGGACGGTAAAACGTGGAAACTAATCAGGATGAATGGAAGACCGGTTCGTTGTTCCAGATGCAGTAATGTTCCCCTGTTTGGTTTCGCATATGGTGAATGGTTCATCTTTTAACTTTGACCATGTTGGTGGTGATATGGATCCGAGTGCTCTGGCTGCAGCTCAGTAGTCAGGTTGTGCATTCTACATCAGAGTGGTTGTATCTCTAAACTTACCAATGAAGTTATTTGTTCATCAAACTTAATTGCTGAGGTTTGAATGATCAATCTTCAAGGTGCCTGGGTGATTTCACGGTAAACGCATGCAAAGAAACAGGCTATGGCAGCATTCCTCGTTTAATATAGCAAACTTATTCTTGAAAAAGAACAGTCCGGAAATTTACTGAAAGCGTGAATAATTATTGGTTATTGCATAGGGATGAATTCCAGAGCTAACGCTAGGTGACAACGATTAATTTAATCGATCTCCCACTTTTTCTAGATGCTCACAAAAGCACTTCCTCGATCGCCGAACATGGGCTTATGCGTAGGTCTCTCCGGAAGAATTTCAATTGCAGCATGATAAAAATGTAAGTAGATGAAGAACACTGCAATGTTATTTCTCAATGTCCCCCTGGTTTATCCAAAGTAACTGTTCAGAAAAACATGGCATATATGAATGCTGTAAATTGTCTGACATTCAGAAAATCCATGCAAAACGGTGCAAGAAATACCAAAAGACACAGTTTGCATTGATTTTAAAGGTGACACGCTATGCTCTTTGTGTATTCTATCCGGAGCGAGGTAAACGGTTAAGAGAAGTGGTCATTATTTGTAGTTCAGATGCCACCTATCTATGCTAGGCAGCTTCCAACCGAAAAGGTGTCTTCCCTTGCCTTACCCGCACATTCCATTTTACGGTTAAGAACCACTCCCAAACGGCCGACCATAACCAAAGAAGCAGCGAACAAAACACACCAGAAGGGTTCACTTGATAGGTGTCTAGCGACTTCCACATGTGTTTTTCAGTCAAGTACTCAAGTTGGATCTACGTCTTACTGCCTGATGGGTCAGATGTTTGAGTCAAAGAATGCGGTTAGATTTCTCGAACCCTGCCCCGGTTCGGTGTTTACCACGTATTACACCTTTTCCTAATGTCTCGAACATCCATTTGAAAGATGCTCAATGGCATCTGTCTAGTTATACCTCTTAATTGCAAACGATACTATAGATGCTTCCTATTTCTGTCACTTTGGGTGTACTACTCGAAGGAAACTGTCTACCTCTTCTCAGCATTGGACGCAAGTTACTGTTATTGATAGCTCTATACCTTGTCCTTACCTCCCTTGGAAGGGTGTGTGGGAAAACTTTGTTTCAGTATTACAATACCGTAACATTTTTTCCCTGAAGAGTGGAGGGTATGCTAAAATAGTTCGGTCGATGCTTCTGTGTGGTGCAGATAACTACAAAAAACAAGATAAAGATAGACTATCAGTGTCCGTCCGCTGTGTAAACCGTATTTGAGTCTCCTGGGGCAACCGGATATGCAATGCCGAGGTTAGGCGCAATTTGTTCGGTAACAACGGTGGCTCAACGGAACATTTGTGCAAACTCCATAGAATAAATTTGCTTGTGCATCTGTAACGCGCATCATCTTCTACGTGTGGTGTTTGTCGAGGCAGGCATTGGGTGAAAAATGTTAAGGGGGGTAGGGGAGGGGAGGCTAACTGACCTGGCATGACGGCTCCGAACAGTGGAGTTAGTCATACAAGTCGTGTTAAGTTTCCAGATCGGTGCGTTGATCTCAGCGTAAATGAAGGTTACAGAGACTGAGTGATATGGTTTAGTGCCGCAAATAGTGACGTCCATGAATCTAATCGATTTACTCGCAATCTAGTCTAACTCAATTTTCTATCTTTCTCGTGATACTGCTCCTGACGTTCTTCTTATTCTGTCTATTCCTACACCCCAACGGGCAGGGAAAAGATAGCAACCATAAGCGCAGCTAGAAAAAAGCAAGGTAAATGTTTACCTAAACTGAAACCGAAACTGATTCTTTTTTCATGGTCCTCTCAACCGTATCAACTCATCAATATTTCCTACCTGTTGTGACCTACGGATGTATCTCTTTTGGACATCACACAGAAAAATTTAATTTTTTGATCGATTTACTTGTAACAACCAATTCTATCAATTCATTAGCGTCAGCTAACCACACATGGTCAGTTAATGCTGATTATTTTGCCATTGCTATTCGGACCTTGTTCTCCTCGCCATCCCCAATCCAAAAGGTCGAGTATTGTCCGTCATTCGAACCAACCATTCAGCTCAATTTCTCTGTGCTATACTTGTCCGTGTTTATTGGCGGAAACAAATGGTCCTCGAATCCCACGTCAGGTACATCCTACTTAATGCATCTTAATTCGATTTTCATCTTTTAGGCACTGACTGGCTTCAGATCAGTATTTTCCCCAATCAGATCGCAACTACCATGGGTTCAGTCAAATTAGAAGCTCACAGATTCCTTCTACATTACGTTTTGGATTTTTGGGAAACTGATCAATCACATCTGTAGTCAGTATAAGTGAAATGACTGAACAGTTCAACAAACAATCGATCATAAAATAAAGTTGTTAATTTGTAATTGGATGTGCTCATGTGAACAAGGAGTTTGAAATGCGTTAGTAGTGACATATTTGAGCTCAGAATACACTGTCGACCTAAGGATGAACACGTATAGAGTTAATAAGTTTCAGGCATATAAAAGACGCCACCATATTGAACAGGATATGAGGAGCTTGCATAAGACAGGCCCAGTTGCAAAATCAGGACGGAACTGCTGCCTTATGAGGAACACTTGATCATTTCATTAGTTTATTGGTGGGTTGGTGGTGGGGTTGGAATAAATGCAGAAAGGTTCCACAATTACACTTCGAATAGCATTGGAATGGACAATTTAGCATATTTTTACGACGGTCAGCCGTATGCGAGAGAAGTGAATCTCAGACCAATTGTATCCGTGCCTAGTCATACGCACAAAAGCCCGCGTAGAGCGAGTTCGGACGTGTCTCGCACACCATGGGCCACAGTAGCAATCCGCTATTCTTCTGCCAAGGTACGTTCAGCTTCAGTATAAGAAAGATGACTGCCTACAGATCGTTGATACCACTCTAATATGATAGTTGGTCACATGTCGTCGTCACAATCCTGCGTTCAGGTTGCCAGCTTGACTGCACGTGATCTGTCTGTCCTACCGAGGCTATTGATTACCTATTTTTCACTAATTGATTCACAAATTCGTACGTTTGATCATACAAATTTTCACTGTCTCCACTGGTTGCCCGCTGATGCTTTCTTCACTTTGAGTGATTACTTGTCTGATTCTTGTTGAAATGCTCTGCGAGCCTTGCTAAATGGGCTACCGGCCGAAAATTGTTCTGTTCCACTGACGACAGTAGAAATAACACGTAAGTCGTTCTTTGATACCGATCTAATCGATCAAGATATCAAAGGTTCATGTACCACGACAAATCTCTTTAGCAGTGATTCTTAGCCGAAGAATTCCCTTTGCAGAGATAGGAAGTTTCTGTCCGATTCAAATGGCTCCAGAGTAAGGTTGATGCGTGAATCCTACTCAGTCTAAATGCATTGTGACAATCAGGGTAAAAGCTCACTGCGAGCACCAAGAGAAAAAATCCTGGTGTGAAATCTGCCATCGGCGAGCAGTGAATTCAACTGCGACTCATCTGTAAGCAGGATCACGATCGTCTTTTCGGTGATTGGCTCCAATCTTTGAACGGTTGCACTATGGACTACTAGTGCGACCCCTTCGTACCGTTTTTGTTGCGTATGAAGATTGGGTTCATCCGTTTATCTGTGAGTATTTCGTTTATATTTGCCACTGTTGATATATAAGTGAACCGCGATTTACTCCCGAACACGCGCGCCCAAGAGCAGAATGTGTATAATATCATCATCACATTACGCTTGTATATGGATTAATAATGTTGACACATTAACATCGATTTGGTCCCGGATGATGTTTTCGGAGAAGGTGAGATGCTTTCAATATACTTTCAATCGTGTAAGAGATCAAGAGGCAAAGGTTTCAAAGTTTCTGAAGCTCATACAGTTGATGATCATTGGTACAATTAACAATGTATCTATACTATGGAAAGGGGAGAGTAGTAACCTGGATGACTAAAAATCGTGCCTAGTCGGTCAGGTAAATAGTCACATAAGATTGGACGGTGAACTAAAGAGCGTGCTATATTTGGTAAAGAAATCAATTTGAACTGGGATGAACCAGGTAGACTAATGTACTTTGGCCTGATGGGCAGAACAGCAAACTTGACTTCATTTGTCGTGCTCTTGATAATGATCTGCGGTGTTGTTCTCGCAGTCAGCCAATCATCAATGGAAGTTCGCGAAGAAACGCAAAGATCTGACTTGTACATCAGATAGCTAAAATAAATCCTTCAGGCTATCATTTTGGCAGATCTGTGGGGCTCAAGGCCAGGACAGCATCAATTTATGCTAACATCGGTACAATTGTAGAGAATGGAATTTATGAATAGCCTCATTTTGCATCACACCGATAAATTTTGGCGCTTGCTTGCGGGAGCGGCTCATACAAATCGAATATTCTCCCGTATTATCTACGAATTACGGTTTAGTATGCTCGGTGAATGATCAATTTTAAATTAAAATAGTATAAAATATTCATCCACGTGAACCCGAACGACGTTTTTCAGTTCTGGCCAATGAAGACCATATCATTCGATGGTCAGTTCGTTGTCTATTCAGTTGGTTAGAGGGCGCTTATAGTGTTTAGCATAATTTAAAAGTTATCCGGGATACAATCGATTGCCCCGAGTCGCGAGTTTGATGCAGCGATGTGATCAAACACACACACACACACACACACACAAACACACCGGATTTCTTTACCCTACGTATAGGAATTTGCTAGAGGTTGTAGAAAAATAAGGGAATGTGGTAACAACATTTTGTTTATCGTGCTTGCACAAGGATTTCAGTTTTTTGCTCTGGTTGTTCGAAAATCAGCACTCACACACCAAAACCGCTGTGTGCGTGCGTGCGTATTACTCGCTCGTTTCCGTCCGTCGTTTCTTCCCAGTACGTAGAACGTATAAGCTGGAATTGCGGCTGTCCACATGATATGCGCTGGAAAAGTATTATGTAAATTAGAGGCGACGAATTTTTCGGATGTGGACTTGAACCAAACGCGAAGATTCTAACGCGACCAAGTGTCGGAACCAGATAGTGTTGGCCAATTTCGTCATATTCATTATCGGTTTCGATAGACGAATGAAACCACCGAGATACAGACAGGTAAACCGAAATAATTATTGGAGCGCATTTGAACGGAGCCCCACGAGATAACGATTGACGACAATGCAGTTCGGTGAAAGCAGACAATTTAGTTTATTCGGACACCACACCAACAAAGGTATTTGGGTGAATGTACGATGGTTGTTAAACAAAATATCTCTGAATCGAACTCGTCCAACATGATTCTCAGCTTCCAGTATCATGCCCATCCAATATAAAGTTACATGAATTTTCCACCGCTTATTTTATCCACTTTTCTGTGTACCCCAGCTGTAGTTCATGCACTACAGATCCTTCCTTAAACTTAATTGCACCATTCTTTTGTCTGGATTGTAAAAACGTCAATGGCCTCGGCAGAACTCGAACCCAGATCTGGACGCAATCTAAACTTTCATCCAGTGCATGAGCTGAGAGTTGAATCACGAGAATACACCGGCAGTAGCAGTCTTTTCACATTTGGATCACTCATACAATTTCACCAACTAATAATATATTATAATTATATAATAAGTGTTATACTTTATTATTTGCATGTGTGGAAAGCGGGCCTCAGCCATATCAAAACTTCCTGAGGGAATAAAGGAATAGGGAAGATAGATGGCGATAACAGGATTGGAATTCACGACTTCGTGATCGATTTTTTGATGATCTCATGTACTTGACGACGTAAGGTACCTACTCCTTAGGCTCTACTGCATGAACTCTAAGGTTGAAGAGAACTGACACTTTTCATCAGACCATTACGGTCACCAGTTATACATGAAAATAAAAATAGCACCGTAAGGAAAAGGAACTATTCAGAAAGCTTCATGAAAGGACACTTTAGAACGGATTCGCATTTTCTCTGTCTCAACGGGTTTATAAAATGGATACATGTTAGCTGAAGCGTTAAACTTTGACTAGTTTATGCCATCTGAAACGTGCTTTACTGCAAAACGTTTTTTTGCCCCTAACGTGAAGCCTGTGCTGCAGTTGCGTCTCGTTGACAAGCTGTCCGGCCAATCTATATCAGTATATATGAACTCATAGTCCGGTAGATTGCAATACGTAGAAGCAACATAGAAGCCATTGTTCTAAAAAGGAATAAATAAAAATGCGATTATGCCATTGCAGTCCAGCACTCCACACAGGTCATGAGCTGAGGTGAAATGGGGCAGTTAAGGTCATCTTTCGGATGTCTTATTGTCGATCAAACGGGGTGAAATGGAAATCCGTTTTCAACCAACGCAATCGTAGACAGGATGCACCACCGATCGCAGAAGTAGCTTGTTAAGACCTTACTGGCTACTTGGCTTAAGGTCACTGTGACAATAGAAAAAGTATAAAAGTATGACTCATTCGTGGCTGGTTGATCCGGATACAGACCATAAATAACATCAATCATCAGAATAACCGTACAACCACACACACTAAGCTACATTTATATATTTTACTGGGTGACGCAATAATCTGATGTGACATTTGTGATGATGAACAACAGACTCTTTCAACTTCGTTTAATACGTTTTCACTCCGAGATACTATTATGGTGACACGTTTCGTACTTGCCACAGATTCCATCAGCTCACACAGGGATTTTTCATGACAGTACACAGTGGCATAGAACATTTTTCTCATCCTAAGTATACATAGGCTGAGGTGAAGGCAGAAACTAGTTACTTTATCTTCGTATAATAAACTCATTCATTTTTCTGTTTCTTCTGGGTTGAGATGAAAGACAAAGAAGTGTGTTTGCTCATATCTGGAATATTTTTCTCGTTTGATTTTTGATCGGGTTTTACATGTAATCCATTTCAGAAAGTCGTATCAAACAATAGCAGAACATCTATTTTAGGTGATGAAGAAATTCATTATTTTGTTACAGGAGAGTAATGGAGGATTTTGTGTTTGTTTGTAGGATGAATTCATTGTGTAAATGAGGCGTGAGCTAAAACGTTGGGAAGCACTGGATAGCTGTTTTGACCTGATTGGGTTTCATCAGCATTGCGAATTCATCGACCCGACTGGAGATCGAACCCGAGACCTCACAGGTAGAACGCAAGCATACTACCCACTCGGCCACTGGGCAGCTGATCAGACCGTTTGTCATTTTGAATTTACACGATATAGAACAACATGTTTATGCAAGCTTGTTACGAGTGTAAGTCCTCGCTCATCTCAGCATAGCTCCCAGGGTTATGACTCGGTTGAAAACTTTTCACAACCTTATGAGACCCAACCAAGTCGAAACAGCTGTCCAATGCTTTACAGCTTTTCAGCTCACGCCTCATTTACACAATGCACTCAGCATATAAACAAATTCATTATTTCCATTGATTGAATCAGGTTCCGATAGCCCTCTTTCAAATCACAGGCTTCTAGTGCATCCGGAAAGATAAAAAGAGTCCTTTGAATCCACCCCGAAAATAAACAGTTTTTCCATTACTTTAGCCCCAAAGTATCCACTGTATTTGTTTCAATCTGTCAGATAAGAATACTTTATTCAAAGTGAGACCAGAAAGGGTTAGAACTACAGAATGAATTTCAAACCTAATCAGAAACAAATGGTTGAATTTTATTTTTCTCATAATCTATGATTCTAGTGTCTCAATTCCAAATAACAGTGACGGGACTAGGAGAGTCATTGACTTAGAGAACAGAATCAGATAGTGGTAAATAAGGTTGTACAGAACAAAACCTCTAAATCGTAATAACTCGTTCATATTTTGCGGATCGTCTCGTCATCGATGATCGAAGGACTAAAAATTTAGTTTTCTCTTTCGTGCTTTAACGGTAGATCCTTTTATTCACTCGCGTATGCCGAAAGAATTCAACAATCGCTTCTGGGTTCCGCGCAAACTACTCACAAATGTGAGCAGTACCTCACAACTCTAATTCAATCAATAATGCGGTTGTGAGTACGATGTTATTTTTGTGTATTTTTCTGAAATTTTTATGATTGGGGAAAAAGGGGGAACTGACTGAATGTGTAAGAATTGGTATAACTGTGATAGAAAAACACAGAGCAGCAGCAAAACAAAAACACTGCAGGCAATCGAAGAACGAGGAAAATGAATAAGTCAATTAGTTTCCATGAGCACAGTTGAGATAGAATGATTCGATAATGAGCCTCCGACGGTTCTCGAAAGCTTTGTATAGTGATAACCCCATGTGGTAGCAGACTGCTGCTTGCCACACTTGAGAAGGTTTCCCGCGGTCATTTGTAATTTTCCATGCAGAGAGACCGCTTCTCAGTCACGTCCACAGTCATCGTCACTCAGTGTCAGCGTCCTCTTATTCAATGAAGGACTGCTCACCCAGTTGCGAGTGACCTACTTAAATGGCCGCCCTAGTATCCACTACGCAGAGACTGGCTTGGTAATGTGTAGGTCTATTGATCATAGGTTTACAATAACCTACGACTCATGTATCTATTACCAGACGACCCCCTTATTTCCCCACACGTTGTCATGTGGCTATAAAGGGATACAGATCGAATGACATGATGAATAACTATCGATGCTACGCGCATGATTGAGTGACACACTCGCACTTTTACAAATCGGGATGCTCTTTGCCGGGTGCGAATGCTGAATTTCGGCAAATCCAGTGGCCGGATTCTCGTTGCGTTTATTTTAGTCCCGCGAGAATACATACGGGCTGAATATGTCCTATTTGAGAACATGCATTTACATGAGAAATATTTATTTATGAAATGTGACTAGATCTTTGAGGAGTTTTGAATGAATCATGTTTAAAGAACAAACTGAAAATTTAGCATTAATCATAGTCCGGAAAATAATTAACATGGAAAATTTATCCTTATAGACTACGTTTCTACTTTGATAAAAATAATTAAAGCAGAGACTTGAATGCCGCGCGGCGGGCAGATGCCGGGTGCTTAAGATGACTCCTCCAGAAAGAAAACCAAAGCACTGCAAACCTACGTAGTAGAATGAGATGAGCTGTGCATGCTTTGATTCGAACCTCATCTGCACTGGTGAATACTTTCAGGCAACGTGAACCATTGTTTTTAGGATATTCCGAATTAATGAGATCAATCCTTAGTTGCCATGCTGACGGTAACGCTCATTTTTCTTGCGCTGAGGAGCAGTCTGGTAGTGGGTAGTAGACACACGTATGCAATCGATATGCGCTGCTAATGGTGCGGGAAAGGTTTTGACTAGCAGCCTCTCAAAAACCTTCAAAACAATCAAAATGCAAGCACTGGGACGAAATTCGTAGGAGCGCTTCGTCGGTTCTAGGTTGGTTAGGGATAGTCTCCAGTGGTTGGAATTACCTTATTGCGAAATACATTGATTGAAAACTTGGCATGGTACAGGGGAAAGGAAGGTAGCACATTCCTTTATGAAATCAGATGAAGCTCGGGTCAACTCTTGATAAATTTCGGCAGGTGCAACGCTGGCAACAGGATCGGTCATGGTCAGGTCACGTCCATTAGGTAGGGTAGAGAGTGTGGTTCCGTTGTTGATGAAGCTCCGATTCAGACGCTCTATAACCACCACAGCAGACAAGTGGTGTTAGGATTTCATGCCAAACATTCGCGTGAGGGCTTCTCAGGTATCACGGCTACTTTCGTTGTCAAGCTGAACAAGAGCGTACAAAGAGTTGAGCCTGCGAAGTGCATCCCAGATGCATTTAGAAAGAGTGCACACCTCGTCTCGTTTATGCATTCTCGAGGTACGCTCCTTTTTATGACAAAGCTATTGGAAAAGTGGGAGAAGAATGGAACGGGGCTGATACAATTTTTGTGTGAAGGACAACAGACATCACAACAATAGTTTAGGTAACTTGTTTAGTGGTCATAGAAAACGGAATATCTATAATCTGAAAAAGAAATAAGGTGGGAGTGAACGATCAGCCTCCCCCACTAGCCTCATTAGTTTCACTGTAGAACGTTGCTTGACTTAAAGCTTGGGATCAGGAATTCGAGTAAAGAGACGGTGGTTGGTTTCGATAAAGATGGTAGGGGAAATGTTTAACATTGAGTGATTAGATATCCCTAACGGAAGGCGGCATTTTACACAAACCAAATGCGCAAGGTTGACCAGACCTAAAACCCGATATGCAGCAGACCTAGTGGGAAAGGTGACAGTGTTTAGGAAACCTAAAGTGGTCAGGAAACAAATATCAGAATTCGCCACAAATAATCTATTTGTCCATCAGCATAGTTAGGTGTCATCAAAATAGTTTTGAACATCAGATGAGCAAGAGGGGGCAATATGTACATTCACAGGAATGGGTGGACAGGAAAAACTGGAATGTTTGAGGTTGTAGTGGACAATCGACAGGACAGTTAACAAAACTGTCCAGGTTTATCATTTGACCATCAATTCCGTTGTAAAACCAGCTTTCTTCAAGCATGAAAACACCAAACTGCGAATAGTCACACAGTGTGGTTCAGTTGGTGAGTTCGACTGTGTTACCGACTAGAGGTCGGACGTTGAAATTGAGAATGATGGGGACACACAAACGGGAGATAGTTTGTTTCCGATGAGCAACTTCCAAAACGGCACAGCGCTTCCTAGGGCCTTTTGAAGCGTTCTTGCAGTTCTTGTGACTTTATTCCCAATTATCATCCCAAAACCGGTAGTAGCATCACATGTATTCTGTTTGATTGAATGCATAAAGTCACGGGTGTATTGTCCTGTTACCGCACTCCGGGCTCCCGCAACACAGCGGAGTGGAGATACGCTACGGGATGTCTCTCGGCTCGTGATCTCGCAGCTGGAGACGATACGAGGCTTTGCGAGCTAAGAACAACGGCGAGGAACGGCGGTATGGGGGCGAGGTTACCGGAACGTAGGATGGCCGGCAAAGACTGGCAGCCGTGCAAGGCAATGCAAATAAAACGCCATGAATCAGAAAGGTCCAGTGAGATACAAGAACTCACGATAAATATTATTGGAGCGGTTTCCACACTTTACAGTAGTTGATGAAATCGGGCTTTACTATGGTCGCACAATAGTCACCTTGATAACCAACGTAAAAGTTCCTGCAAATGACGCCGCAAAACACCCGAGACAGTGGTGGTTATGTGACAAATTACCCGAAAATAGAAAAAAGGGTAGCGCGGCCGAAATTTGAAGGCCCCGCCACAGATGCATGACAATTTAGAATACAACAGAATATTGGCAGGCGGTTAGTGAAGGTATGATTAAGTAATGACATTTATTTGATCATATTATTTAATCCCATGGCTTTCTTCTAGTAAGGTCAACCGGTACTTCTTTGATTTTCTTTATGCATTTCCGTGACGAGAGATTGCGCCATACGATTCCCAGCACGAATCCGTTTTTTGTTTGTTATTCGTAACTCGTGATTCGCCATTAGTGTCTACTCCAATGGCTACCAGAAAAGTTACTTCGGTGGAAAATTAATATGCAAGTGTGACATCCGGTCTCACACACTTCACAAAACGTTAGGCAAACTGAGAATTTCCCCGGAGGCCTTTTTATTACATGTCACCAGTTTTCTCGAACTCCGCATTGTAAATATTTTTCTCCTTCCGGATATGACAGATTGTTTTTCGACCTTCCATCCACTACGATTTGAAGTTAATTCCCTCCTATCTACTGATTCCGATTAGGAACTATCGAAAAACTCCGAATGTTCGGAGGTTTTATTGTCCATAACTTGGATTTCGCATGTGTTATAGGGAGTCGAATGAAAAATGTTTTTCATTACTAGCACAATTGCCTTGATAAAAGGCATTGTAAAATGCTTTGATCATTTGACTCGCCGGGGTTTTAATGCATCGTCTCTTGATGATTTCCATGACCAAAGGTCAACATCTTTGGGCCAACATATACCATTGTCACTAAACTCGTGGGTAGCATAACTCTCCACTGTTCTGAGTGGAGAGTGAATTGGAAAAGGCATCAAGGTGCATGTTTTTATTATAAGCCCTCAAAGTAGATTCATCATAATAATTCGGCTCTAAATACTGAGTCACAGAAAGACGGTGATACCCCTAAAGTATTCTCTCAAAGTTTGAAATGTGCTTTACCTCGAAATTTCACACTACAAGAAGAATTTGCTCATCAGGCAGAATTCTAGTTCCTAGAACCAGATATCCACCCGAGAAAGCTGGATGGGGATACGAAGTAGGTTAGTGTGGCAAAATTCTCATTGGGATAAAGAACCTTAACGCGACTGAACAGAGCTATAAAATAAACAAACGTATATCATGAGTAGCGTGAAATGCGAAACCGGTCATGTGATTGTGGGGAGCCTACTCAGTCATTTATATGTTTCTTGTTGTCGATTAATAAAATGATGACAGCAAAGAATAATCAAGTAACACAACTTTGTACCGATAGAGTAGTCTCAATTTTTCACATATTTCTTCCTAACATTGTATAAAATGCTTGAAATCAAATTATATTGATCATGCCAAACTACTTTACCTATAATCTCTCTTTTCAGAATAACTTTCTTCAATACTAACAAATTCGGGTCTCGTAAATACCTTGTTTCGTCTCTTTGGTGTTCATAAGTCATACGGGGCTGACTTTCAATTTATTGTTTTTCGTTTTACGCAGATGAGGGTAATTTAACGTTTTGCATTCTGCAGTCCCTCCATCGTCCATTGAGTAGTTTCGTTCAGTTCTTCGAGCTTAGGCGGGTCCGACAAAGGTAGTTCAACAGGGAGTGCCTGCTCTGCCATCTCAGAATCAAATAAGCAATTTGGGGTGGAGGGACATATTGATTTCATCACTGTCACCGGTGTGCTTTGAACCCATTGGTCCGAAGTTCGAACCGCACCACCGCCGCCCAATTTCGGTGGTTGGCAGGTTCATTATCGAGCGATTCAGTACCACGCCTAAACTGGAGGGGCTGTACTTGCTTTGCCACTCCAAGTCGCACTACGTAGCTTACCGGTTTCCATCACCGAATAACAAGTCTACGTGACTGTTCATCACATAAAATGTGTAATAGGAAATTCAATAAATAAAAAATCAAACGAACAAATACCACAGAGGTGACATGGGAAACAGAAATTCCGGTAATGTTAAAGGAATAATGTTTAACTAGTCTCAGAGGAACAACAGAGATTCCTAGATTTGAACTAAGATGTGATTTGCCGTGGTTATATTCCTTGATTTGGCTTTGATAAGAGTATGTGGGATGCCTCTTGAGGTCACATATCTTTGAGCGAAAAATGTAGAAGTTAAATCATTCATCAGTACTCAGAATGCACAGGACTATGAACTTCACCTACGGTACTGAATACATTTCTCGGTGAACAGATTGCTGGAGAACTTCACGCTAAGAATCATTTAGTAGATTTCCTTTACAGTGGGATTCTTTTGCAACGTAACTGTGGATGTGATCAGTACGCCTTTGAAACGAGTTGCATCATCTAGGTAGACAGAAAATGAAACGTTGGTATTGCTCGCAAGAGCAATACAGCAATGTTAGACCATCACTATATCAAGAGCTATGAAAATACAGCTTCCCTTTCAGTGCTATTTCAGTGATAGTTAGGGAAAATCGCATTTTAGAGAAACGTCGTTACTGGACTAAGTGCAATGTATATTGACCTCTATGAACCACCCACAGTGTGTGATTTTTCACCCTTAATCCCAGGTTACCATTGTTTACCGTCCGGTCGACTGTATAGTTATATATTTATTGATCGAACTCGTTCGATATGACCCTCAATTTGAAAATATATTTCATTTTCCAACGTCATATCTGTGTATCGACTGTTATGAGTGAAGAGCATCCATTCCTATCTATATCTATAAATGCAATATTTTCAGTTATCTTATATCGCTTGTTGAAGTCGCTCGTACTTCAGCGTCATGATACTGTTTATAGTGTATACTACAAGTGTTGATCGAACTCGTACAACAAGAATCTCCTTTTGAGAATACGTTTCAGTTTCCAATATTATAAATGTATGTCAACAGCTTTGAGCGGGGAGTATTTATTCCGAACTTCATCTCCCATTACAATGTTCGCATTTCTCGTGTATCACCGATTGAACTTCCGCGACCTTGAGTGTTGCGATAAAATTTGTAGTAGTTCTAAATTTACAGCTTATACTTGAAAAATATGTTATGCAAAGCATCATGGAAATGCATTAATTCTGATAAATGATTTCTGTTTCATGATGTTTATTAAGGTAAACTCACGTATTCGAAATAGCCTATCTCTCTTCATTCGGTGCACAGTAAATAAGCCGATTATTGAAAATTTTCTTGCCTAAATAAATTGATAAACTCTTTGGCGATAAACTACTTAAGTATGATCCCTAATCCTGAAAGAACTAAAAATAAACTCCATGAAACATAAAAGTTGACCTTGAGGTGTGTGGCGCGTTGAATAGGCGTCTTGTGGCTTCACCTTACGCAAACCGGATGAAAGATTCAAAACGTTTTGGTATATAGTTGAAGCCGTGAGGCACATAAATCCGATGAGTCATTTCCTGACGTGTACAATTGCTTCGATGTGAACATAAATACAATTTATTTCTTAATAAACATAACTACTCCATCAAGACATTAACGAAGGTGGAGAAAACCGATAATATCCAAGCAAGCCGATGGATGAATTCGATCGCACCTGAGAAAGAAGAGTTGCACACAAGCAATATGGAAGATGGTCCGGATGGCTGAGACGCGATCTTTTCAAGCGACCGTTTAGAAAATGATGGCTCTCTTTGAACTACAGCTGATATGAAGTCGTTATTGCACTCCCAACAAATGAGAGCACGTCTTGATTTAACCAACATATTCAAATTGAGTTGCCCGTCCATTTGACAATAGGTTTGTCTCACTGTTACTTAACAAGTGATACAGCAGGTGGAGTAAGCTGCTCTACTGACCAAGGAATTTCGTTTATCCTGTCAAAAGAAGTATATATCCCTCCTGCCTAAGGAGTTAAATGGGAATTAAATACTAAGCGTCTTGTTGTTGGTTGCCTGTACATACCGATCTGGATGTCGTGAAATTTGGTGTAGTGATATTGGCAGGTATTCCATAACTTTTACTGTTGAAATGCATTCGCAGAAGTCATATTATTCCCGATAAAGGTTAGTATACCTTCTCACTCGAGGTTGGTGTTGGGAAACGGTTAGACCTCACTGAATATTGTTTTTCCACAGTTATACAGTCTCTGGATGGATCAACTCTAATGTGTAATTCATTCAATTACCTCCCGGGAGTTGGGGTTTGAATGCAAACGAAAACTTTTCGATATATTGTTAACAGGGATAAGCTATGTACTTCAACACTGGTTGTCTGTGGCCTGGATGCATGCATGCACTAGACAATCAACTTGATGGACTCCGTGGAAAAACGGCAGCCTCCGGTGCGAACGAATGAGGAAGGACAATAGAACATTGACAAAATGGAAGTATAGTATCTGCATTATATTTCTGACCCGTTTTAATAATTTAATTCTAATTACGTTTTTTACCTGAGACTTCGTTATTTTGCAAATGATGCAACAGATATCGTACATTGTATTCGTATTTGACTAACAGAAGCAAAAACATAAGTGAATCTTAGTGTAGATATATTGCGGCCGACGTGGGGAAATATCGTACTCAGTCCCATGAATGAAGATGGAAACACTAGGCGTTGGAAGGAACAAATGCGATCAAAGTTAGGGCGTTGTTGCGGTAGTATAAAACCCATTCCCGTGAATGAGTCTCCAAACGCTCAGTGGTGGAGCGAAAAATGTCAGTGTGTCACACGAGTTCGAGCAACGCCGGTATATAAATTCTTTTCGATTATTCCCTCTAAAGATTCTGCATCAGTGATACGATCACAGGGTGAAAACGAAAGTCCTGATTCGGAAAACAAACTGCAGTTAGCACAGCCCCAATCCTGTCGAAACTAGGCGAATTCAGTGAAGCAAATAAGAAATTTCGTATTCTATGGAAATTATTGACTCTCCTTGGTCTATTACCAATAACCTTAGAGCCACGACTGCTTATGTAANGCCTTGACCAAACAGTGATATTTCATACTGGCTTCGGTTTGATGGTTGCATTTTGGTTTTTATCAATCGGTGCTAGCACTCAACAGTGCTTGCTGGTTGCTGACTACCTTTCCATATAAAGTGGACAAATGAGTTCAGTTCTTCCAGTCCAATGCTTACTTTGTTTCTACGACTAAACAATAAGTTGAGTTTTGATTCGTATGACATCTCACCTGAAAGCAATGATCACTTGAGCATACCTGAGGGTTTGAGCGTCGTGTGAGCTAAAGCTGTTCCGTCGGTATGACATACGTAATATTCTCGATTATTTAATTTTATATGGTGAGTGATCCATACCAATTATCAAGTATTATTCTTAGTATATGAACAACCTTTATACGGTGTTTTAGTTTAAAATTTTTATCGCTTTATTTATTTAGTTATGGGGCCGTGAACCCTCAAATAGAGACCCTTGACTGGAGAAATTCATCATCCTGGCTTACTTAGTTTTCAGATAGAGCAACTCCGTGGAAACACAGCTACTGTCGGCTTTTGTCTTTTTTAACATCGATCTCTGGTGATGCGGGACTAACAGTCCAGTTGGCCGCTTTCGTTGAGCTGTCTATGTCAGTTTGACACTTGCTCAAGGAACTGAAAGAAGTGACTGTTGAATTGTGATGCAGCTGCACAGCGAACTTGCCAACAATGGATGCAGTGAGCTTGACGGAAGGAAAAGTGTCGGCCGGCTTCTCACTGTTTCGGTAAAAAATTAACCTAATACACTCAACCAATTTCCACATTATTCACTTTCTGATCTACAATTGATACGAAGGCAGAATCTCTCCGAAGAATGATTATGTGGTCGCCATGGCTAAGCTGCAAAGTTAAACAGGAGACAGGGCTGCCTCACTCCTACTTTAGAGCGTTAAGTTACTTGATCTTCACTGAACCTAAAGGAGGAATTTGCTATAATCAAGCATGCATAAGAACAACGGTCATCAAACCAACAGTGTGTCATGAATTAGTGCTGAGCAAGGAGCTATTTCAGCTCACAACAGTATATCAGACAGTTTGGTAGCGTAGTCTGCAACAAGCATCGAGTGGGGAACAAGTTTTGCTAAAGAAATTCCCATGGTTTTGAAGCTTTAATTTTTTCTTCGAATTTTATCCTATTAACTGCGTGGGAGTCACAGTGGTGTATCAGATTAATCGATTGCGATGGCTCAGTCACATAGGCGGACGCATCCAAAATAACAAAAATGAAATATGCATGATACCCCAGTGAAACGCCAAGCACATATACAAAGAGAGTAGTGGGTTTCCTGACATGGTAATCTTCGTAACACCTTTATCATTTGTGGTCGTTCAGTGCTTCAATATTTATATGTGCGCGGGTGCCGTGAATCACTTCTACATTCTCATTTGTCTGGCAATGTTAAAACACAACTGTGGTTCAAATAGAACTGGGCAGTCGAATGAGACAGAAAATGTGAAACCTTAAAGCGACGTTGCTATTATCTATTGTATCTATTGCCCAACTGCAGAAGAACGAGAGTGGACAACTTCCGTGCTGGTTGACCGAGCCAATTAAATCCGTTGCTAAAGACAACAAGGCAAACAAACAGTTTTTTCTTTCATTTTTGGCATGGGAGTACCATCCCTATTGCTTGTTTTTATCATTTGTTGCTTTCTAACGCATTGAAAACTGTTTGCAGTACTGTTTCGATTCAAAAATTGCCTAGAATCGAACCACGGATAACCAATAACAAAATGTGCATTCCTGAACCCCTGAATTGCTTTTTTAATTTTTTTTAGTTTCTCTTCCTTTTACTGAATATATAATGATTCAACCATTTTCAGGAACAGACAAGCGATCAATTAAAGTAATGTAACGCAATACATAGAAAATTGGGATTCCTGCCGACATCCTCTGGGACGATATTTTGGTGATCGTGTCCACCTCATCACCGCAAACAACGTCTCCTCAGCAACGCGTACATTGTTGTCCGTCATTCGCATTTTGGTTTAGACATTACCTAGTTTTTTTTGGAACCCTGTCGGGTGCAAATTTGAAGATACAAAATCAAGATTTTTTGGAGGGATCCGAACTTTTGACCCTTCCGAGCATGTCAATGGCTTAAGACCAAATGTGATCCAACATGTGACAGAACCATGAGTAATGAATGCTCATATAGCATATAATTGCATCGTTTTGAATCGTAACGAGATTCATACATCAACCATTTGTTCGATTTTCGTCTCAAATGAAGTTGACATTTTAATGGTTTCTTTGTATCATGTTTTGAAGAAATCGAAGGAAAATCCAAGTTAGTCTAAAAAAACATGCAACTGCTTTCAAAGAATAACCACCTATTAACTCTAATTGTAAGCCTTTTACTTTCGACGAAAATTTTTAACCCCAGTTCGAATGATTTCCACTTGTAATTATCCCATCATAGAAGAGTATACTGGATATGTGGAAAATGACTAACTTTTAATAAAAAGTATCCTAATTTACTGATGTTTCTAGTTATTTGAGAGATGAGATATCTCAATGCAGATTTTTTTTATGTCTGTCAGATCTGGACTGTTTTTTTTAAGGTAAAGCTGATTTGATTTGGTTACGTTAATTCCTGTTATGTTAGGTTCAGACAAACAGATTGATAAGAAATTCAAATGACAGACAGACAGGAAGAGGCAAAGCGATATTGCTACCAATTATGCAACTTTTTCCTGTCATTAGGAATGCAACTTGGAGCAGACTGATTCGGGTGGTTTTCGCTGTTGTCCTGTTGTCCTTCCGCGTGTCAGACAATCTCATTAGGTGAAAATATGCCTTGTACCAAATACACATAGTTATTCAAATGAGAAATGGTTTAATACACTTGAATCCGTTCGACCACCAACCCCCCAACCCACTTCGATTAAATATAAAGGAAACAATTTTTCGGCGTCTGAGGACAACCTGATCAAGGCAAATTAAATACAGTAAATCACAGGCAAGAAATAACGAATAAAAAGTGCACCATTGACAAACCGTTTGCAGATCTGGGCAAGGAAACGAGGAGATCACACATAGGATATGGGTCTCAGTTTTCTCCTTACAATCGTAATAGGGTTATAAACATTAAAAAGCGCGTGCAGATTACCTCCGTTTGTCGTGCAGTTATATCCGATAAGCTTGTAATCACGGGTGAGAAGAAATACTGACTGGATTTTTATTCAAGTATTGGACGAGAAACGAAATGACAGTAGACATCAAGAAGAATCGGGAGAGATAATGTGAGTAAGATTCCAGGGTCTTCTGCCTTGTCACGTTTGAGTGGATCATTGTCCTCAAAGAGGCATGTTTTCTGCTGGTGTAAAACAATGGCCTGAAGAATGCAGTTAGGCCATAGAGTTGACACGGTTGGTTATTCTAGATAACTCTAATCTTTTCTGCACATCTAGTTCTTTTCGTTGTTTTTCTTGCAAATATCTTGACTCCTGTTCTCGCCTCTCTTTAATATGTTCTTATTTCAACTATCACACTTGTCACCGATCATTAGGACGACTACACCGGCTATTATGAATACCCCGAATAGAAAGACTAAAGAGGGAGAGTTCACGGTAATGATAGGTTTTGAGAATTTTCCAGGCAGCATCAATTTCGGAAGTCGTCTTTCAACTGTGTGTGACCGACATCTCATATGGTTTTCCCATTGAACGATACTCAGTAGCGTGGAGTGTTGTGGACTACTGTAAGATCCAAAAATCTTGTTCCGCTTCGACCGTAGCCCAAGCGCAATCGACTATCCTATAGTCGTTTAGTATAGTGTCAATGAGATCGTTGAACAGCACGTAGCGAAATGAAAAACCTGAAAGCAGAATGACGTTGATCCACAATGCGCACGGTACTGTTTATTTCAATTAAGCAGGCCAAAGAACAACTTACTTCAACAATGGGACTCAGTCGGTATTATACTCAAAAGAGATTCAAACAAGTGAGTAGTGACCCGATGTCAAAAGCAAGCAAATTAATTTACAAAGAGGAACACAAATACCTGGTAAGTAGGAAGTCTATCCACCAGCCAAGATTAATTCAGACCTATGGCCATAAAGAGAAAGTCTGTTCACCGAGCGAGAACAGCCGGTGTTTGAAGTCAGCGATGCGCTCGCAACGAGCAAAACAACGAGCAAGCCCACAAGTCCAGTAACCGGAGCAAAAAGGGATCGGATCAGTGACACAACAAAGCCATGTAAGTGCAGAGGGTAGCCATTGTTCCAATGTTAATGACACAAGTGAGATCGGTAGATAGACACAGAAGGTCATGTGACAAGAGTCAAACTCATTCATCACAGACTATGACCAACACGAAAGATCACGCGATGATCAAGGTCAAAGTAAGAATGGTGAAAAAGAACATATCTGGCAAATGTGAATCAATAAAACGAAAGGGTCAAACAGGGTGCAGCGCTTTATCGGGAGTAGCAAAGGGTAATTGGGAGGCCAGGACATTAGCAGTCTAGAATTGGACGAGAGGGATTTCGTCCTGGCAATGGTTTCTACTATGGTCTTCGCCGGCGTAACTGGCTATTCTGAGGACAAATTTAGTAGAAGTCGATCACTGCGATTAGTTCAACGATCGAGACCTCATTAATATTGTGAAATCAGACATCTTCAGATATTTTGTTCGACTGTGACTTTTCACTGTATTATACCAAAATACAGTAGTAAAAAATGAATTGTCATTTCAGTACAGAGCGTATTTTTCAACGAGACCGTAGTATTTACATTTGAGCAAAGAAAAATCATACCCATTATCAGTTATCCAACCTTGAAACACTATGATTGGATTATTAGAAGCAATGAAATAGAAAGAATAGAGTGAGCAATTAATCATCCAGTAGCCTTCGTATTTGCAAGTCAAAATGAGTCACACTCAGTTACACAATATCAGCTGTTTTTAATGGAAATTTTATGGGGTAGTGCCTGAAACTGGTCGAGGTAAGGTAAGGTTAAAAGACTGAATAACAAATCGTTTTTGTGGGCGAATTATTGAGTAGGATTTATTGCTTATTCGGAGGTTTGCATTAACCAATGGGCATCTGATCAATCTCTACTACACTCCGTTATGCTGAGCCAAAGGCAGAGTGTGGAGAACATAGCTCAGTTGGCTGCAAGAAACAGGATAAACAATATTGTGAATGATGCCAACATGACCCGAGCTCTAACTTCCAATCAATGTGACTAAATAAATTTCCACGACCTTTGTCACGATTTTCTGATGTAATCTCTTATTATTTCTGTAGGAAAACAATAATCAGGTCAAAAGTTCGCTGGGGTGATATTATTATTATTTGTGTTCTGAGTGTGTAGTGCGTTGGGATTGCACAAATGAGCTTGATTGGCTGTTTATCTTAACGGTCAAAAATGAACAATACTTTCGAGAGCGAATTAATGTGCTCACAATGGTAACTACCGGAAATGCGCATGTGGAAATTTCGAAGACGTGTAGTGAATAAGACATTTCCATTCCAAACAATTGCAGTTAATTGTAATGAACATTTCTCTTCGTCTTCCACTGTCTTTTAGATATTTAACACTGGAAGTGATCGTAGTAGCGTTATAAATACAGAAGGCGGTCCTCGTCGAGGATAATTGCTTATTGAGGATTACGAAACATCTCATCAGAAACTTACCATTGCTGTTCCTGGCGGAACATGAAGTAATACATAGAACAGTCGGTAATTATTCTTCCAGACACACTACTTGGCTCTCGGTGGTCTTGTTATATTTTTGATCATTGAAAGTTACCTACTACTCACAAGTGAGTAGTATCTCACAACAGTAGTGGTGCTCGGGACTTAGAACGATGTCCGACTTGACCTCCATTTGCAAGCGCGCAAGTACCACTTAAGTGCATTGGAATTTTCGCCTGTTGTTTCCTGTCGGACTGCATTCAAATAGATGTACGCATTGCGAATAATCATGTGATTAGTTTAGTACCAACTGGTAGATGTGTAGAACACAACTGATGACAAACATCCAATAACCAGAGTAAGATGCTCCTGTTAAACATTCAAGCTATTCCGAAGTAGATCAAACTTATCGATAGATTTTGGTCTGATATACAGTCCAGCCACAATCTGTTGACTTCAAGTTGTGTATTACTTTCTCGCTAATGACCGAATTTACTCCGCTGATGATAAGCATGCTAGATCATGCCTTTTTCACAATGGTCAATGTATGCATAAATAATATTTGGGGCGTAAGTACAGCAGATGAATCAAACAAGTGATTTCCTGTATGTGCACATTGGGCATACGTAAAAATAATAAATAAATAAATGTCTTTTTAATTCCATTTTATTTATCGAATATACAAATGTACAGTCAACTTTCAGGGAGGGGGGCCGTTGCCATACAAAGGCTTCCCGGGGAAATACAGAAATAGGGAGGACGGACGGGAGTGGAGCAGTTCAAACCCGGAACGTCCGGGTCATAGTTCAGTGACCTAATGTGATGTGTGACACTGACCTCGAAATTCATTGTACGCTTTAAATGCATTGAATATGCATAGTGTACGATTCGAATAAAGTTCAAGTGCTATTCCATTCGAAGTTGTTCTATTTCGGGGATTGGTATTGCACGAATTTCGGAATCCCATTTTAAATACTATTCCAAATACTATATTTGGCGTCGCGGCCGGTTTACTGAACAATGAATTCTACT
>UZAN01047780.1:5408-19698 GCA_900618425.1 Echinostoma caproni | reverse complement strand
GTCACGAATATAGAAAGAGAAAAGAAAAGGGGACAGAATTGCTCCCTGGAGCACCCTTAAGTTGGCTGGGAGAGTATCAGACGTTTTACCAAGAAACTCCGTTACCTGAAAAACACTCTTGAAGTAGAGAGAGGGTAGTATGGGACAATCCAGCATCTTAGAGTAGAGACAAAAGCCTGCTCCTGTCAACACAGCTAAAAGCATTACTATAGTCGAGGAAACACACACAAAATGCTGCCCCGTGCATGTCTATGGATTGCAGAATTGAGTTTAACAGATGTGCAAGAGCATCCAAGGTAGAACGTTGTTTGCAATAAGCGAATTGGTTGTTATCCAGCTGCCCGGGGTTAGGAATAATGTTACTAAGCATATAATTTTCAAAGATTTTTAGTAAAACAGAAGTACGAGCGATTGGTTGCAATTTCTCAGACTCTTTTGTTGGGACTGGTCTGATGCGCACAGGTCTCCAACAGTCAACACCTTTTTGTCCTCAAAGCAACGGTTTAAAATACCAGAAAGTGGCTCCGCCAGATAATGCGTCCATTCCCTGAGAACGACTGTGCATACTCCTTCAAGACCGGAAGCTTCTGAAGCTTTTTTGAAGCACATCAGCTGTACCCGCATCTGATTAGATTTGACATGAGAAACAAATATTTATCTAAAAGTATGTTTTGCTTCCTTATAGATTTCATCAACTCGATCCCCAAAACAATCATTTAAGACAGTCCAAATCGCCCTGTAAGCGGATCTGGTAGGTGTTTCAGTAATGTTTTCACTCAGTTTATCACAAAAAGGAAGGAAATTGGGCTCAAATACAACCTACTACAGCTCATAAATACTACACATTCATTAGGGCATCCGTGATTCAAAAAGCGAACCCCTGGCATGAAATCCCTTAGTTTGAACACCGTGCTAACCATCTTACTACAGGGCTGGCAGAATAAACAGTTGCAGTTTGTTCATTTTGCTCAGTTAATCCCAGCTACATGAGAGTAATGAAGGGTTTGATTCAATTTTATAGGGGAAACTCATCGTTTATGGAGCGAATGAAGTGTGAACAGAAAAGCTAGGAAGCACTTTACAGCTGTTTCGACCTGGTTAGGTTTCATCAACTTTGTGAATCCGTCGATACAACTGGGGATAGAGCCTTGCACCTTACTCATCTCAGATCTATCCTCCGGGATTGCGACTTGTTTGGAGACTTTCACAAGTTACCTGTTTGTTGTATGTTGTGTAACTGAAAAACGTAAAGCGGCCTGATCAAGTGCCCGGTGGCCGATCGGGTAGCATACTTGCGTTCTACATGTGAGGTCCCGGGTTCGATCCCCAGTTGTCGTTGGAGTTGCACTCTGTATGCCACCCAAAAGGGTCAAAACAGTTGCAGAATTCTTTCTAGCCCTTCTGTTCAAGCTTCATTTGCTCCATACACGACCAATTCCCCCAAAAGTTAATCCGTTAGTTTGGCTTGACTTTAAATCCCGGAAGAACGGATGACTATACTCAACGGCTAGGGTTTAATGAGAGTGAAATTCGAATCCAGTTGTTTGGATAATATGATGGTTGTGTGCGAAAATGAAGTATGAACGACGGTCATTTAAAAGAAGATAAAATTATCCTATATGATTCTTTATATTTAGAATTGAGTTGAGTATTTCCATTAATTGAGTGCCCAAAATATTTAAGATGTATTTAAGATGTCCGTATGTGTGCATGACCATAATTGATAACTCCTAAATCACCTTTTTATTACTCTGCTTCGATTTTCCAACCGGAATAAACGATATCAACAGGGAGAGTTGGAGTGGTCGTGGTTCAATTCAGTTTGTCAGATAGGTAGTATTCTAGGCGACAATAGTATCAACAGCCCATCGAATAGTAATTTATTCAGCAGCAAATCGCACATACAAAGCTGGTCATAACCTAAATTTATTCATTTTGAAAAACTCGCTTCCTAGTATGCATTGGAACAGTTAAAAGAAGAACTCTACTCGGATCATTTTCCACGAATTGTGCTTAACAAACTGCGCCGAAAATAAACAAATTTACCTCCTGCGTTTGAAAGCAGGAAAGTTGTTCTTCGTAGCCTCACCAACAGCACCGCTCTGTACCAAACATCACCTTCTGACTACATTCCTGGATAGGAATATTTTTACGCCCAACTAAAATGGAATACTTAACGCAGTGCGGCACTACCGTAAATCATTATCGTTCCTTGTGCACTCGTTTTGTAGGAAATAACATCACATTCCTAATGAACATCTTTTTGCTGGACAACCGTGCGTTGCTTTCATTATTTTTACTGCAAACAGTCACGTACATTTCATTTTAAATTAAAATAAATCAGTGAAGGATTCGACTCGATAATACGATAAATTTCACATATTTTTACACCAATTCAACCGGACAGCTGGGAATCACCGTGGTATTATCCTGACCCTTTTGACGTTCATGAATAGTGTGAATCGTTTCACCTAACAGTACAGAATACCAAGAACCTCACGAGTAGAGGATGCACCTACCTTAATCTAGGCGACCACCGTGGAGCAGTTTAGATTACTTCACTGTTTCAAAATATTGCAGACCGGAATTCAACTTTACAAGCTTTTTTCAGGCTTCCGAACCAAGTCATCACAAGCTAGCCTCTACGGTTGTGACTCAATCGGAACTACTAGAAATCTGATGAGGAGCTGCAATGTCAGACAACCCTGTATAATGTTTTCCAGCATTTCAGTCTATATATCGCTGGTTCTGTTTTTAGATTAGTCTAACTGCATCACCTGACGAATTTGCAACTCACTGATGTGTTTTGGTGCTTCTCGTGTCTTTCTTGGAAAATTTTAAGTTGATATAGAAGATATGAATGACTGCAGATAAATATGACTTTTCAGCCGATGTAATATTCTGAAAAAAGAGAAGTTTCAAATCACCAACTTTGTTAGAAATTCGTCCCAAAATCTCGTTCTTAATTGCGAGGTTGTTTAGCGATATACGTGCTCGAGATAACTAGTGTAGTACATCCGTGAAGGCTATTCGCTATGCATTATGAAATACGCGAAGAATGAATTATCTTTTTTGGCAAAAGCAATTTATAAAGCGGTTCGACTTCGAATGAGACGAAAAACCGAACCAGAGTGGACATGCTTTTTTCGGCTGAACTTACTAATTGACGGAATAGAGAGGATTTCCTCAGCTGTTTTGTATGCTTTCAATTGGAATCAACCTGTATCGTTGAAACTAAATTTTTATTCGATTGAATTATCACGAGTTGCATAACATCAACTGAATCAGTCCAATTAAACGATAACATCAAGTTATATTATTGGCATCCGATCTTTATCGGTAGAAGGGCTCTGAACTCATCGTTCGCACCTTTTGGATTCAAATGCTCGATTGTACTCGAGACCGACAGCTAGACAAATGTAACCAACTGATTTGGACCAGTTCGGAGGGAGCTTTTGCTTAGACTGAACAAACATAAATATTCCAATTCGAGGGATTCAGGGTTCCATTTCTGAATATGTTGATGATTAAATACAATCAATATAAAAATAATAGTAATAATTTAGAGCTTCCACTATGCATCAGCTAATCGAACGCGATACATGCTACGCAGTGCATCTGCGGTTGATGAGATTGTTGATGTATATTACCTATGGTTCCCGACTGTTCCACTTAACGACAGTCAAACTGGTGGGTACCAGAAACCATCACAGAACCAGCCACCTCTAAATGTGGTTCTTTTTGAATTCCTTCAAATTTCTGATACACACTGAATTATTTGATGCACTTTTTTTCCAGAGACACTCTACTCTACTATTCACAAATAACTCTCCTTGTAAGAACAAAGCTGCAGCATTCTCGAAGGTAAAGCTATCACTTATGCGTCCAAGCTGTTCTTGAGTGTTACAACCAGTGAACCAGGATTTGATTTGTTCTTTCAATCGTGCGTTGTGGAAATATTTACTAGAATACAGTTTATCTTTGGTAGAAGATGAACAATCCAACATAAAATCAGAAATGGACATTGTCTTAGCCATGCATCTGGTCAAACAACCGTGGCTACCTGTTCTTCCGCAAGTGCTGATCAACGCTTTTCCAAAACCTAGATTCAAATCTAGGTTGAAGAAACCGATAGTGCAGTCAACAGACTGTTAATGAGATTTGATCAAAGATTTTACGTAATTCGTAACTATTGATGAACGTCTTTCTGGAGAAAAAAGCTCCAATTCAGAACTTGATGACAAAGAAGCGGGTTATTAAAAAAATGTCGCATCAAATCTGTCTTTGCCTTCAAATAAAACTGCCTCAAACCAATCTAGAAGTACATAAAAGTGACTTAGTAAATGCATCGAAAGTTATCTCAACCAAATAAGCGCCGAAGTTAGTGGGGTGATTTAAGTTGTTCTCCTTGGTTTATACTCGGAGTTCCGGTGAAATGCGGGAGCGCCCAATAGAATCAAAGAGCGCATTTGATTGCTTTCTAGCGGTAAGGCAAGCTAAGACAACTGACGGTTTAATGCTTTCCTCCTTGTACTCTAACCAGGCTTCTTCTGCACTACTGTGATCAGTTTTGATACTGCGGTCAAAAGAGGCACGGCTTTTTCGATCGCAAAATTAGTATAACCGATAGGGCTGAAATTTAGTTGATCCGTGGACTATGTTGCACTAGTTTAAACGTGTAACCAGGTAGATAATAATCGCGACGAGGTGTTGAATGGGATGCGAGGTCTGCAATCGATCGATAACCGTGGTCCCATTGACCCGCCTGTGAGAATGGTCCAAGGGTAATCATATTAATCCGTTTTGGAGCGTTGACGAGTCAATGATCAAAGATCATTTTAATCTGGGTCTAACGCACCACTTACTGTATTTGAACGATTCATTTCTAATTCGAGAATCACGTGCCGCGCTTACTTAGTCACTAAGGTCATGACTAATCACATTGGCACTAATGCCGACCAACAATGACCATAACCAATGTATCGACCGGTTTCAATACAAAAGCAAAAACGGACGAACGAGAGAAAGGATGCTTACAGACACCATGGCTCACATTTTTCACCAGAAAAGCATGGAAAGATTGCATAGCGAAAAATGGAAGCACGTAATTTTGAAAAGAAGTAGACACAGTCAGTAACGCATGTCTTACTTGTTTCCAATGCCGTGGTTCCTCTTCAATGCGGTCTTGCTAACGAAGTAAGCATCCAGTTACGCACATACGATCTACGCTGAAACACCAACTGCATCCTGAACCTTGGATGTCTTTGCAGCCAAAACATTTTAGATTCTGGTGGGCCCCATGTATTCAATTCGGAGGTCACCCGTAAATGGTAAACTAATGGGACAATATTTAGAATGGAAATTCGGTAACTGAGTACGAAAAATGTCCCAATTGAAATGAAAGTAGTTTCAGGATAAATAATAACTTGGAAGGAAAAACGGGCTACATTCCAAGTGCATCATTCTAAAGTCAAGTTGAGAGATTCAAAAAGGACTGACATTTCTTCTATTCACAAAGACTAAGTAAAACTGCCCATTTGAATTCCGCTTTAAATAAACAACAAATAATAATAAATAACGGGAACAAATAACGTTAGAATTGTAATCGATCCTGTTATTTTTATCACGAATATCCCAAACGAGTTTTCATAATATCCAAAATCCTACAATACTGAATAAACTGGTTTGTCTCAGTTTGTGCAATTTAAGCGCATTTTCGAATTTTAGATGGATGCGACAAAATAGGAAATTAACTCTAAGTGGATCTTTGGTTAACCATTTAGAGGACTCCAACATCCTTACCTACGAGCTCATGCTTTAGATAGAGACATCGATTGTAGAAATCCATAGAGAATGCAGTGACTGCTAAGGGTCTTGATGTAACTCACATGGTCAGATACACGAAGTAATTATGTAGCATTTTGCATTATGAGCTTGCGAACTACTCAATCTGTAGCTTTTTTCAATAATGGGTTCTTTTCAGCAAGAACTACCTACTGTATCGATGGAGTCTTATCAAAGATTTTCTCTTAATGACATAATTAATGACTTCATCTATGAGTAGTAGTTCAACAAGTATTTCAATGTCCGTGTGTTACGATTGATCAACAACAACTATTTCAACCTATTTGAGAATCCCGATCGGAAAAGTACCCGTGACTGATTTTGAAGTTCCTCCAACTGCAACATTGTGGTGATCCGGGCCTACGAGATGACGCCAACCTTGGAGCGACGCGTTAGATTTTTTGGACAAATGCGATTAATCAATCACGGGTGACGTCAACAACGCGCGTACGTCTCGCTGCTTCTGACTACATACCATAGGTAGATCGCACCAGCCAATCTGGGACAGTACGACCCAAACATAAGCAGAACGATGCAAGCAATACTGGAACGCGATTGCTAGAAGCCCGGATAACCAATGAACCTACTGTGTACGTATCATTTAATCCCCTTTATTTCTTTCAACAAATGAACTACTACTCTTGTGGCCTTTTCTTTGCATCTCAGTTACGTGGTATATTGCGTGCTAGTGCCTGTGCGGTCCAGTGCTTACGTGATCCATTCCGTAATTACTAATTCGGTGGTTCGTATTCCGAGTTCAGTGCGTACTACTACTACTGCTACTACCACTACTACTACTACTACTACTACTACTACTACTACTACTACTACTACTACTACTATTACAATGATAACAAACCCTCGTATTCGTCGTCTTGTACACTAGCTCCTGCATTCCAACCCCGGGAGCACCGCTGCGATGCAAAAGCAGACATGGTTAGTAAGGAACTATGACTTTGTACGAAGAATGATTGAACAACAACATCAAATATCAAACTTCTCTAGCTTGGAAATAGAAACTATCCTCCGTTATGGAGAATAATGCACGTTGTTCATTGAGCTTAAATCCAGAACAAGTCCCAAACACGAATGCTGCTGATTCTGTTAAACAACTCACCACTTGGTCTATCATCAGTACACTCGTTTGACGCACAGGTATTCGGTTTGCGAGAACTCTTGAATCCCAAACACATTCTTAGAACCCTGCGGCCTCCGGTTGGACAAATCTGCAGGACCATTTTGAATGGTAAAATATGGTGTGTTTATGTGGTTATCCTAGTCTACGAGATAACGCCTAACAAGGGGGGGGCACATGACAGTCTGTGGACAACGAACCACAGATTAGTAGATTCGACTAATCAGAAGCCAAGTGGTTCAAACACAAGCTGTGTCACAAAAAGAGTACAAAAAGGCCATTGGCGAAGATTCATCTAACCAATGACGTCCCTTTATACATGTTATTTGATCGCGTTGATTTCTCTAAATAAAATAATCGCTGATTCCATCGAGTCGTTTCTACATCGCTATGACCGTATTTTTCGACACAGGTTATCAGTGTACTTCCCAGATTCGTGATCCGTTACCGTGATAAACAGTGGTAAACCGCCCTGTTTCATCAGAAAAGTAGTTGTAAAGCCATGAATTGTTCCATACCCATCATGTAAAATTCCCATCTCGGCATGGAGAGAAAACGTGATCGTTTTAGCGAACACACTCATTTTCGACATCTTCTTCGAGCTAATACAGTTATATAGTCAAAGTAAAATTAAAATGTTCGTATCAAGAAAATCTCACTGAGTAATGGCTATCCAGAGCGTTCCATTGAAAAGAACTTAATGGAGAAACCTCAAAGAGAGCAAATAATGACAGTAGGAAGAAAAGAACTATATACATGACTCCCATTCAACAGAGATTATAATAGTGAACTAGTGACACGACGGTTAGAAAGAGCAATCTCCCGAACTTTTCCTGCCGCCACACTAAGCACTCTTTTCGTGAGCCGACCGGTGATGTCCATGAACCTTAAAGTTAGATTGCCTGTCCATGCCTCATCCATGATCACCTATTCTTTTCTTTGCTCATGTTCGGCAAGATATATGGGCAGAACCACCAGGCAATGGTCTCAAAATATCAAGGAACAAACCGGTCTGATTACGTTCAGGTACAAGAAAAACGATTTCAAGTGCAATCTTGCGGATACCGGGCATGAGGTTGACGATGACGCATTTCGAATTATCTACAAGGTGCCCCCAGACCCTTCAAAAGCCGGCCGTGAACGTCATCGCGTAACAGCCGAAGCCGTGGCTATTCGATTATTAAACCCATCGCTTTGTCCTCAAAAGCGATTCGTACAATCACTCAGATTGCCTTGGCCACAACGTGACACCCCCCCTCCGAGATAAACATGACCTTTCCCATGACCCCGCGACCCTAACGCGTGATGACACGTCCACATCCTACTTGTTTTCCTAACCGTGTTACGATCACATCCTCCCATCCCATCCCTTTCCCAACCACACACCAAAAACAATCACAAACCACAAATCACACATAGCCATTGACGAAACTTTTAATTTTACTTTGACTATATAACTGTATTAGCCCGAAGAAGTTGTCGAAAATGAGCTTGTTCGCTAAAACCATCTTGTTCCATACCTGTATGCATCACTTCCTCTCTCCAAAAGGAGCAAAGTAATTTCATAATGCCTTTGGTTTTGCTGATGGGACACAGTTTCTCTTGTTACTTCCTATTTCTGTTTTCAGTGTGCTTCTCCGTCCACTGTTTAATGACTAGTTTGCCGGTAGTTATCAGTTCACTTCATCTATACGGTATGGAATCAATGATCTCAAACTATCAGATTAATTATTGCCTCAATGTACTATGTTTTCGCCTCCGCCACCGTTCAAATCTATGATCCAATTATTTTTGGTGGAAACCGGGCAGCTAAATGATGTCGCCTGTAGGTTTGGGTTCGACTAGGTATTCTCAGGTTTCACCATCAGTCTTTCTTATCACCCGTTGTTTATTCTTCTTCATTCATGTGTCTGCGAGCTAAACGAAAGCAATTATATGACATCCTGTTTCCTTTGAACAAAGGTAAACATATGCTTTCTTCAGTGGTGCTCATTGTCGACTGGTCTACTAAGCCCTTACTCAGCTATTTTAAAATTCTCACTGTCTGCTTCATTAATGACCTATCTGCAAAAACCTTTTCTATAATATACTGCTTGATATTACACCTTCTTTATATTCCACCTTTAGAAAGTATATATTTAATTTTTGTCAAGATTAAACGCATTCATTGATCAGTCTGATTGTTTAGCCGCAACAACGGACGTCTTGCTTGAGCAGCTCATTTTAGCGAAGACCCGCACCCTGTTCACAGCTTCGGGTATTTAGAATCCTCAGTGAAACTCTAACTCCTCACAGCAAGCTTAGCATCATCACATGACTGTGTGATAATGGCTGGATTATAGAGCATAACAAGCACTGCAAATTGATAATTCAGACAGTCTTGTTTTAGTGTGAAAGAATACAAGTTGCGCAAATAGCGGAAAATGATCTGTTTAGATCATTGCGAGGGTCAAAAGGCGGTTATTTCTTTCAGGTCACGTGTGACAAGGACAAGGAGATGTGAATCGNGAATCGATTGAGCAAGCACAGTTTATGTATCCGTCCCGCAGTTAGTAAAATAGAACACAGTTGGAAGCTTGTAGGAATTCATTTCCTAGACCAAACCCACACTTATTCATAGAGGGAACAGGGAGGGCTCGGGAATGCAAAAATACAATAAATGGTTGACCGAAACATTATCAGCCATCTCTATGGGCTGTCAGTTTTGGCCAATCAATCAGGTAATCCTTCTATTGAGGGGTTGTCTTTGAGAATAGTAGTTTTTGTGGAAGTACGCTCACACGCGGACATTTTCACATTTCCGTTTACATCACAGCCCGATCTTATATATATTAGGTTGTGATTGTTAATGGAATAGTTTCATGAGCAGACTATTCAAAGTTCACCCGTTTTATAACGCCGAGGAGAAAATCTTTAAGTTGGCTTGAAACAATGACGCATGATGTTCCAGGGCACCAAAAGCATGGCATGAATCATTGGTAACACAGGTGACATGATGCGAGTCTGTGATACTCGGAATAGTAATCGGAATCGAAAGACGTGTAATTAGACTGGAATTGAAAACCCACTGCATAGCCTAAAGGTAGACAGAACCAAGACGAATGGCATAATTAATTAATTCTATTCAAAAAGACATACAAATAAATAAATGTCTTTCCTGACTGTTCTTAGTTGTCCGATTCGTAACGATGCGGTCCGTTTGTAAGTTTTCCAGAGTTCAGTAAATTTGATTGCATGGACCTGGGCTCAGAAGAATCGTCATAAATGCCACCTATTTGGTTGGGAGCTATATTGTGGTATGTGCGTGCTACCGTCCGATCTCGGTGCACGATCACCATTGCATCATAAATCAAGAACAGCTTATATCAGGGTACTCGCAAACAAGTATCAGACGGGCTATCAGCATATCTGGTATGTTTTGGGCGGAAAATGGCGGGATTTGAACTTCGTATCTCAAGAACGCTGTTTTGATGACCTTATCACTTGATCACGGTCATGGGCAAATCGATCTCCAGTTGGGCCAATCGATGTGTAATGTTAATGAAACCCAATCAATTAGACGCCACTGTGCAATGCTTTCGAGCTTTTTCAGTCCATGCTTAGTTTGTTCTGTATACGACAAAATCCACTATTTTGAATAGAGAAGCCAAAAACATGGGTTTGCACAACGTCTACTGGACCATTCCACTTAGATAATCAGAACAAGTATATGGTTCTCCCAACTAGGAAAACTATATCAATAAACAATTGGAGTCGTTATGAGCATTCCGTTGGGGCACATTCTTGCGGACATTTTCATTGGACTTCTTGAACCTCAAATGCGGAACGAAACAGAAAAGCTGAACCTATAACGTCGATATGTTTGTGATATATTCATTATGTGTGATGCAGAGTAAGACGAAGAGAGACGATTTGAAGGCCTAAATAATCTTCATCCGAACATAACGTTAACACACCACACTGAAATGAAACACAACGAAATGCGAAATGCTTCGTCTCAAACACTCCCACCTCAACTGTACACAGGAAAAGATACCAGGTACAGATAGGTTGAGAGTGGTCCGACAACTACCATTCAAGAGTGAAGATTTCAGCTGGCTGATTACCAAGTGCCTACAATCAGCTGTTAGGCGAACCTACTAAGCAGCTGATCCCATTGTTGTTTCACACCCGCCCGGTTGTCAACACCTTCGATGAAAGAACCGCTGTCTCCCCACACCTAATCTAATTGTATCTATCAGTTCAAACGTGCATGCTCGGTCATCTACATCGGCAGAACAGGGAGCTAACTGCGTTACCGAGCATATCTCAGTTGGGCTTCAAAAAACAATGAGTGGGAACTTCGAAAGTATGACATCACCGATGACCCGTAGGAAACTCAGTTCGTCGACCACGAAACACACGGTTTAAATGAAACACGGTGTCATGCTGCGCGACGCGTTCAGGATTCTCTACAACACAATCGACACCAAGGTTCTGAAATGCGCCGAGGCATTAGCCATTCAAAATTACCATCCCAAACTGCTTAAACAGTGTAAATGATTTATCACTCTAGCAGTATCTTGGTGCCAAATGTGTTTGCAGAGTAATTAAAATCACCACCTATGGTTCTGCTATTTCTGACTGTATATAATAATGATCACATAAACCGCAGTAGGCGCGTGTACAGATGAAGTGAAATAATCCAGGATGCATTGTGCAAATCTGTGTTTTGTTTCTCTTTTTAAATTCGTTATGGGAAAATCGTGCTTCCGAAATCCAGTATATAAAATTTAAAACGAATTTGGAACATTTTAAAATCACCTGACAATCAGACACAAATAAAATGTTATCACTTTTGTTTTCCTTTTTGGAACTAAATATAGATTCGAAAATGACGAAAATTATTTGATTTTCCGGGGTTGTTACTACTAGAAGTAAACGAGAGTGAGACAAGAAAAAGCAACCCAGGCTACTGTCGATTATGAGCGCCAAGGCATCAATTTCTCAAAAGCACTTCATGTTCGCTTCTCATCCGCGGAATAATTGAAGCAAAATGGCTGGACTTTTAAATTGAAAGTTAGGTGATCATTCATCATTTGTTTTTTTTAAATCCGTCGGTATCTACGGTACACTCCATGCCATTATTCAGCAATATATTTTCCTTGTCCCGGACAAAATCGTTTAAACTTGTGTCACTTTGCTTAAAATAACCATCCAGTCCAGTACCGCCATCACCGTAGAAGGTCACCTTGTTTACACATTTTTTAAACAGTACCTACCACAGTCTTATTCATTCACACTTAACTAATTGTGCCTTAACTTTAAAGGTTTTGAATTAACGTTTGATCTTTCGTTGAACTAGATTGATGTTCGCTCCAAAAACCGAAAATGTGCTGTAAACATCATTGTGGTGTGAGAACCGTCCATCCCTCCATGCTTCCACATCATCCACCTTAAGAACTATCGGTATTTGAGGGCTTCAGCTCTGTTTCCCAATGCTTAGCATATCACTGTGTTTATCCAGAACCGTACATACAGCATCTGCGTGTGTGTGTGGTCCATCGGTATTTTTACTTTGGTTTGATAAACGATTTCACCCAATCCCATCTTGATACAAGAGTTACTGTTCGTTTGCCTCATAAAATCGACTATGTTTTCTTTGCACTGTTCTGTCGTTCGTCGATTAGTTGTTCCGTTTTTCCATGAAACCGAACATGCGATACCGAATTTACGAACGAAACGAACTATCTGTTAGGGGGTGAAAACTGAATTCTGACTTGGACGCTTTATTGCAGTACACCATGATTTCAGTTTTCAACTGAAAGTAGTTTCCTTTGCTGATCGTATCACTCAGTATGTAATTATGTTCTCCTGGAAATCGAGGCTAGTGAAATACATTTAAAACTTCGTCACAATGTATTCTGAGGTTTGACAACGAAAATCATCCCAGATAATCGCATATTTGGTGAATGATTGAGCTACGGTGTTCATTGACTTTTATATAAAACTTACTGCGTCATTAGGAGTAATGGAGGATTTGATTTGTTTCTTTTCGTCGATTTGTCATAAAAATGAGGTTTGAGCCGAAAAGCTGGGAAGCACTGGACAGCTGATTCGAGTAATTGGGTCCAATCAGCAGTGCTAATCCATCGACTCAGCTGGTTATAACCCTGGAGGCTAGTGCTGAGTTGAACGAGAACCGATACTCGCAAAGATGGTTTGTGGTATATCTTGTATATTCACAATGAGAAACGGTCTGATCAGCTGCCCGGTGACCGAGTGTGTAGTATGCTTGCATTCTCTTTATTGTGTATTTGTCCGAATTCATGTCCCGTTTCTCACACAAAACCAAACGGATTTGAGGCTTTGAATCATCTCATGCCAACTTCAGTAAATGATACTGACTTTTCACTCCAACGGGGTGAATCCTTGCTGCCGAAAATGTACCTAATCCCAGGTGGTGGTCTACAGTTGCACCACATATAGATCAACGAGTGTTCCCGTTCCATCTTTTTATTTTACTTCCTTTTATTGAATATGCAATAGTACAATTTTCAGGAAGGGGGAAGCGGCCAATCAAAAGGCTGCCATTCAACACACAATGGGGAAAGTTAGGCGGTGGTGGTGGGATTCGAACACACACCCCGGGGTGATAACTTGGTGACGTTACCACCGGGCCAGCACCGCCCTAGTGGCACCAACAGCACCAACATTTTATCAATATTAAGATAAGCGGCAACGTTCTGCAGCCTGAATTTTGGTTAAATAGATGTCCAATCTCATAGAAGGAACTCGTCCTGAATAGAGCAAACGAAACCGAGACTGAAGTCCCGGACAGATGTTTCGACCAGGTTGGATCTCATCAGCAGTGCTAATTCATTAACCCAACTGGGAATCGAATTAGGGACTTCATAGATAGAACTCAAGCATGCGACCCACTCGGCTGCGATCCGCATTTGTTGCTGAAAGGAAATATCGAAGACATACCTCGGTAGGTCAAGAACGTTAACTGCTCTTTGTCAGACAAACACAATCTAGAGAATGCGCTCGCGTCGCAGCTAGCAATATGTTCCAATGGTCTGGCTGACTTATAGTTTGCTGCAGCTACTGATCAAATGTCATTTTCCAACTATGATTTTTCACCCCAAATTTCGCACATTTCAAAGGACTCTCAAACAAGGGTCCACATATAGAGAAGCAGAAAATTATTTACTCTTCAAAGCATTTGATCTTTTACAGTCCCCTCTATTTCTGAATGTTTTGGTATATTTGCCAGATATTTCAACCATGTATCCAATTATTACCTGTAGATCATTGATTTCAATGTAT
>UZAN01047779.1:8779-25604 GCA_900618425.1 Echinostoma caproni | reverse complement strand
CACAGTGTGAAAGGAACACAAACCGGACAAGGTCACCGACGAATTTATGAAAGATGGAGGATGCATTGAAAATGCATGTCACTAGAACTGGAAGTAATGGTAAAACTGATCTCGGAAGGATTGGACGTACGGCAGCAGTGCGGGGAAATACGGAGAGACAATCTGTTGAACAAATGCCGCCTGATGGTGGAGGCATGAGGACAGGAATAGAAAGGAAGGAAAACAGCCAGAAAAAATACTTCGGTAAAGGAACATGTTCCACTCTATGCTGCAATACAACTCGCTTCTGGAGACAAGTTCATTGGGTTCGGGGCTTTAATCGATCAAGCAGTGATTTGGATTATTTAGATTAATTAGGCGTTGGTCGCTTTAATGTGGGACTGACTACACGCTAGACACCTAACCTTAAAACACCTTGTAGGTAAGGCAGGGGGTTGTGATCTTCAACCTGGTCCGGAACGCGGACGCATGTAGTCAAAACGGTGGAAACAGCCGTGCCCAACAACCATTGCCGGAGCCAAATTGTCGATTGTGGGTGAAGACCCCAAGCCTTCGGCACGCCCAAACCAACCGAATCTGGAACAAAGAGGCAATATGCAGCAGTCTGGGGGAAAACCCAGCTGACAAGGGAAGGGAGAATGGAAAACGGAGCATGCGACAGAACATTGCTAAAAATAAGTGCACACCTAGCACGTTTTACTAGAATGATGGGTGTCGGAGTGAATATAGGACCATAAACAGGAGTTGCCGCGCTGTAAGACGATAAAACGTTTCTGAGAAAGCGCACAAGAGTTTTGAATTCCACGGATCCGGCTATGCTCAAATGGGCTACTATATTCTAACTGAAATAAAATAAGTGAATTTTAAATGGCTCTGAAGCATTAAAGCGGATTCATCGAGAACATACGGTGTAGCGAGCAAGAGTGAAAATTAAAAGCTAGAGACAATCTGAATGAAGTTTGGAGGTATTCACAGGCAAGAAACTAAACGGAGTAGAATCAAGTGGGAGAGGCAGGAAAGTTGAAGTAAAGAAACGAAGGTATACGAAGGACATTTCAGTCCAAGTAATACCGACACTATTTTGGGCGGAAATGCTCAATTGGGTTCATTATTCCTAACTGAAGTAAAAATGGTGAATCTTATTAGGCTCTGAAGCTTCAAAACAGATTCATCGACGAAGAGCGGTGTAGGAAGCAAGAGTGAAGATAAAAAGCCAGAGACAACCTGACTGGAGCTTACAGGCAGTCAGCAGGCAAGGTACCAAATGGAGTAGGATCAGGTGGGAGAGGCAGGATAGTTGAAGTGAAGAAACGAAGGTATACGAAGGACATTTCAGTCTAAGTAATACAGACACCATTTGACCGGAAATGCTCAAACAGGATTCTCAAATCTTATATAAAGTATAAGTAATGATTCTTATTTGGCTGCGGAGCATCAAAACAGATTCATCGCAAACAAGCGGTTTAGGAAGCAAGAGTAAAAACAGAAAAGCCAGCGACAACCTGAATGATGTTTGGAGGCATTCACAGGCAAGAAAAATGTGTAATGTTACCAAACGAACTCGGGTATAACCGAGCAACAGATTCACGTGGCATGGAAGCTCAGTGACGGTGTGCTGGCCGAGGCCCGTAAAGGGAGAATCGAACTGGAACCGTTGGTGCGACTGGTAGTGAAGCTGCAAAACTGCTTCTTTGCCCCGAAGTAGATTTGAATGCGCTACACATCCTAGAATCGATAGTACGATGCCATCCGGCTGACATACAGCAGCGATTGGCGGAGTAGGCGGCGATTATCTGTCGTTTAGAGAGGGAACAGAATTCCCTCGTGCTGACGAAATTAATCCGAAACAGTGCCAAGGTCGCCAGTAGTCGCTTTGGACAACTCGCCAGCATAAGTAGGCCACAAGAGAGATACCACGCCCAGGAACGAACCTACGATATTCTGAGAAGCTCATGAAGTGCAAACGATTATGCAACCGTATAGGAACGAGGCGCACCCGGATGCCCTATGTGTCGTTCGAATCACGAGCTATGCGCATATGAGAAATTTGTGCCACTGGAAGTTCCAGACCATTGGGAAGCAGCCAAAAGGCATGGCGCGTGTGTTTGAGCGGCTCACGTCGCAAGGGTGATTGTAGGATTCGGGGCAGATGCGGTGAAAAGGAGTGTCAAAGAAGCCACCAAACCCTCTTTTATTCTATCCGAGAAACGCAGCTACCGGCACCCCCAATACCCAGCGTATGTCTAATATCGCCATCAACGGGCAAGCAGGTGCGTCTCGGGGTAATACCAGTCGGAATACCAATTCCTAGGGGTGTAGTGAAGGCGATGGCATTTGTTGACAATTGATCCGATACCACTCCAATCACTAGGCATTTCGCCGTAAAGAACGATAATGCAACCCGATCATCTTCCCTGACGATCAGCACGGTGAACGGTATCAATGCCAGTTGGGTCGATCATACGAGCGTGACGTTGGTGTCAATAGATAGTGGTGAACGCGTAGAGGTGACGGAGGATTTTACCATAGCCGACTCGTCGATGCGAGCAATGAATTCGACCGGAGAACTAGCAACACTCTGGCCACAGCTAAGAGACTTTCATTTCGAAGAAGCCGNGAAGCCGACTCTCCGGAAGTCGGTTTGCTTATAGGATGTGACGTAACAGAAGCACACTGGGTGATGAACTAGAGGCTGGGCGGCAGGAAAGAACTCTAATCCGCTCGCACCGTTTTCGGGTGGACATTATTTGGATCGCCTCATTTGGCCAACCGCAAGCCACTGTCAGTTAACTTCACCACCACCACTGCTGGCAAAGATATGATCAAAAACATTCTACAATGGATGTACGACAATGAGTTCGACGACTTGAGCAACCCCTCTGTAGAGGTTAATCAAGCATTAACTATAGTCGAAACGAGTTCGAGGTGCAGTTACCATGGAGGACGGGATACGCCCGATTACCGAACAATCACGGGATAGCTTTGCTCAGTTTGGGGTATCTTTAAAGGCGACTGGTTTGGAATGAAGAACTATGTGAACCGTACGCCACAGAAGTGCAAAGAAACGAGCAGCTGGGATATATAGAACGAGTGAATGTGTCACAACCACGCGGGAAACGACTGTGGTACTTGCCACACTACCTGGTACCGAACCCTAGAAAGCCCGGGAAGATACGCGAAGTATTTGATAGTGCGGCGCTATACGATGGTCTCTCCATTACCAATTGTCTGTTGCACGGACCAGTTTGAACCACTACGTTGATTGACGTACCCAACCGATTCCGGCTAGGAGCAGTTGCAGTTGCAGCCGACATACAGGAAACGTTTCTCCAAGTTAAGATACCAGAGGATCAACGCGACACCCTGTGACTGCTATGGTGGCATGAAGGCGACGAACAGAGCCCAGCAGTAGACTACCGACTGACCGTTCATCCAGTCGGAGCGTTTTTTCGCCTTTCTGCGCAAACTAAGCACTCCAAAAGACAGCTTCTCAGCACGGAAACAACTTCCTCTTATGGGTGTTAGCTAGTATTGGGAATAACTTCTACGTTGATGACTTCCTGGGCACCTTTGAGGGCGCAAGAGAAGCTTCGCAACATGTAGCGCAACTAAAAACCTACTGGAAAAGGGGGGTTGCGCCTGACAAATTCGTTAGACAATTCGCGTTTAGTTTTAGACAACGTTCACGAAAACAACAGATTTAGTGGGGCTCTCAACCTGACCACACAGCCACTCCCTATCGAGCCGACCTTGGGGGTAAGATGGGGTACAAAGTTAGACGCGTTCATCTTCCAACTTAAACTATTCGAGAGGAATCACACCTGGCGAGGGCTGCTATCGGCGGTCTTTAATTTATCTGACCTGCCTGGATTTGTTGCGCCGTGGGATCAAGCATTAGACGAACAGAACCGGGGAGATTGAGAGCAATGGTTAACAAGCCTAGCCAGACTGTGTGAGATACGGATCCCGCACCAACTCAGCCGAGGCAGTCAAGCGACGAAGGCCGAGCCGCACTTATTTTCCGACTCATCCGAGACGGGATACTGGGCAGCGGCCTACGTATGCTGGCTACATGTGAACGGTGAGCGCAAAACGGAACTACTTTTCGCAAGCTCCCCCATTGAAATACGTATCGATTCCCCGCCTCAAAGTGACCGCGGCCGTGCTAGCTGTACGTAGCAAAGCATCCGCGACAATGTTTTAGCATATTCAAAGAACGCCTCACGTTATGGGCCGACTCTCCCATTGTAATACACTACGTGAACAACATCAGCACTAGATCCACCACCTTTGTTTGCAATCGGCTGACGGTGGTGCATGAAGAGACCAAGGTACATCAATGGCGGTATGTTGAATCTGCGGACAATCCAGTCGACCACTGCTCCCAGGGCTTGAGCTCATTGGACAAATTACCCCATTGGCTTCACGGCCCGACATTACTGACCGCCGCGGCAAAGAAAGAGAGTAAAATGCTTGCAACCCCCGCATCTGTTGACTTGACTGAAGCNNNTGATAATGATGGCGGAACGCGACGTCACCTCCCCCTAATAATGAAGCTAGAATGCTTCTCGTCATGGAATAAACTGTTTCGTTCCGTCGCTTGATGGATGAGGTTTAACACATGGTGATGATCAATACCGGGTCTCGGCCTGACGAATCGTTACATGTGGGAGCCCTATCGACGGATGACATAAGGAGAGCCAAGAACAACGTCGTCAAATTAGTACAACAGCAGCATTTCTTCCTAAAAACAACGGCGTTGGAAGAGAGTGCACGGACGAACTTAAAAAGGACTGCGATCCAACGGAGCGCTTTGCGTAAAGTGAACCCCATACTGGTCGAAGGGTTGCTACGCTTGAAAGGGAGATTAGACAACTGTTCCTGGCATTCGAAGCTAGACATTTGATCATTCTACCGACCGGCAACCACGTCACTACCTTACACTCCACCTCCAAGTACAAAATGGGCACGTGGGAACTAACCATCTACTGTACGTCATTCCGAGTAGGTTTTGGATAACGCGATTGGACCACAATAAGGCAGAAGGTAGGAAAATGTACGTTCTGTTGCCGTCGGAATGCGAAAGCCGGAAGGCAACTGATGGCCACCCTACCCGAATTTTGAGTTTAAGCGGGTCGGTGGCCGTTTGCGGAGACGGGCGCGTAATACTTGCGGACGATCGGTCGCGAAACGGTAAGGGTGCCTATTTACCTGCATGCAGTCTCGCGCGGTGCATTTGGAGATGGTGTACAATTGATCTATTGAATCGTTCCTAATAGCGCTTCAGAGGCTAAATAACAGGCCCGGAGTCCCGAGCAACATCTAATCCGATAACAGTCCATATTTCGTGGGCGTTTCTAATGAGCTACAAAGGTGGCTGTCCCGAATCCACCAGAGTGAACTACTTAGGTAGTAGGCCTCCCAAAATATTCGTTGGCACTACGCGAGACACAGGGGCGGGGTATGGCATCGTACGATGAGGTCAATGAGAAGGATTCTATTGCAATCAACAGTCCGTAAACGATGAAATCTTGAGCACAGGCCTAATCTAGATAGAGCGCATACTGAACAAGAAACCAGTGACCCCTTTGTGAATGAAGCCCCGGGTGTTGCATTCACGCCGAAAGATCTACTACTTTTGAGACCAAATCACGGACTGGGTGTACCCTGAACAATCACCAAATATTATTCTAGAGGATGGAAGCAAGTAACCTATCTAGTTGGAGTCTTCTGGAAGCGGTGGGTCCGGGCGTATTTGCCTACCATACAGGCACACCAGAAATGGATACTCAGAGGAAGAAACTTCCGAGTAGGAGACAGTGCTGCTTGCGGATAAACAATTACGAATAGGCGAATAATAATAATAAGTGTATACTTCACGGAGCCCCGTGAGGCATGCATAGGCATGATCAAATGTAAAACATAATCATCCGTATAGGAAAAGACCAAAAGGAAATATTTCAAGGTCTCAGTGAACATAATTACAAATGGAACACAAAATGAACAAGGTATCAGAGAAAAAGGTTCGGGATGGCGGAATGCTCTAAAAGAGCAAGTCGGTAGAAGTAGGACGAAAGACAAGAATCGTTATACCGGATGAATGATGAGATGACTGGAATTACGGCAATCAGTGACTAAAATAACAAGAGGCGGCCTGCAGATCGTTGTGCGCGAATGGACGGAAACCGACACAAGAGCGGAAAGGATGAAGCAGAACGGAGTGAAACTGTCATAGAATATATATGCACTGCACGTAGTGAAACAGATGAGTTCTGTAGGGTCTTGATCATCTCAGGGGTTCCGATCAGCAGCGGATTGATTTGGGTTATTTACGTTATTTAGGCGTTGGTCGCTTTGATGTGGGACTGACTACACGCTAGACACCCAACCTTAGAACACCTTGTAGGTGAGGCAGGGGTTGCGTTCTTCAATTTGTTCCGGAATGCGGACGCATGTAGTCAAAGCGGTGGATACAGCCGCGCCGAACAACCATTGCCCGTGCCAAATTGTTCATTGCGGGTGTAGACCCCAAGCCTTCGTCAGATCCAAAGCAACCGAATCTGGAATAGGAATGCAAACGTGGGCAGTCTGGGGTAATACACAGCTGGAAAGGTATTAGTGAGAGAAATGGCAAGAATCTAATGACAAATTTCAATCGGGGTGGGTGCTTAGGTCATAATACTGGTGAAAGGATGTTAGCAAAATATGTCTCGCTCTACAGATCCAAAATGGAGATAGATACGTGTATTGGTAGAACATCAGTTGAGAAAGTGGACACTGCTAACATTTAAGCATGTGCTACGGAATGAAGCAAAATGAGTCGGATTAAAAAGCAATCAGATAGATAACAAGAAGGGAATGACCTCTGAGTGTCGTTAAAAATTCCTCCCGGATGTGGACTATCTCGTACGTGGGGTAATTGAAAACGGCAGAGCGCGAAACCCTGAGAGACAGCAGTCGAATCTACTACCTGGAGGAAGAAGAGGCGAAACAGACCGGGGACTCAGGTTGCTGATGAATTTTCCGGGTTAGCGAGGGAGACACTATGTGTCATGGAAGACGCTTTGTGGTCAACTTCCTGAGCTGTCAGAGACAGGCAATGGCGAGAGGCACAGTAGAGTGGCAAAACAACCGTAAGGGTTAGGTAATTAGGGTGAGAATTGGTACTCCGTTTAATTGCCCTTCGACCGTATGACGTGAGGAAGGCTTTTGTCGGGCGGTGTATTGATCGATCTGTGAATATCCTACCTGTAAAACCCAGACAATCCACCTTAGTTCCACATTTCGTGAATTTCACGTTACATTCACCTAACACCATCCGACTCAGGCATACATAGACATTTGACGCTCCACCTCCTTTGTTTATTTACACATCGATCCCACCATTTGACTTTGTTTTTCTGCTTCATTCGTACTCCACTTGTTTTAATCGCAACCCGAACGCTCATATTTGATTCTTTCGAGTGCAGCGTGACAATTAGCGTGCCATTCTTTTTCAGACTCATTCTCTTCCGTCCAGGTTTGTTGAATTACACTCACGGTAACATACAGTAAGAGGTTGGTCTGAGATCACTTTGAGGTTTGAAAAGATGTAAGTTACTTATTTGACCAGTTATTATTGCAGTACGGCAGAAACTTGCTGGATAGTTCGCTTTACTGACGTTTTGGGATCCCACTTCGGCTACGCGTCACTCGTTGATCCATTCGGGATGCATAGAGTGTAGTATCTACATGTAGTTCGATAAGTTGGAAAGTTGAGAAAAACATTTCGGAACATTAATAGCACCACGGCACGGGCAGGTTTTTACTGTTTAGGGATGAGACCAAGATATAAGTCTAGATTACTTTTATAAGTTTATGTTGTGGGGCGTTATTGACTTCTTCGGGGAGTCTATTAAAAAGAGGAATGACCGTGTGGTCGATAGAGTACTGTCGTACTGGTGTACGGGTAGACTTTCATGCTATGCCCGCGAAGATTATCTATAATAGTGCGCATGAAGAGGTCATCGACTCTGACGGACTTGAAGAGATTGCACAGTAGGAAGGTGTCACCTCTTACCCGACGGGTTTCAAGAGGGTACAGATTCAAGTTGTAAGGGGGTGTAGGGTAAGGAGTGGAGGACAAGACATGCACAAGTTTTGTCACTGTTCGATGTACACGCTCAAGGGCCGTACAGTTGCTCACCAAGCGGGAGTGAGCAATTTGACCCCTGTATTTAATAAAAGTCGAATGTACGTGCCATAATGAATCTCAGAGTCATCTCTATCTATTCTGGTGAACGAACCTTTTAAGAAGTTTAGCACCCGGAAGGCGGATCTACTGGATATTGGTTTGTGGTAGAAGAGCTAGAGTAACCTAGTCAGCCAGAAAACAAAACTCTTATGGTATCCCACACTCTCCATGTTTGAGGAAGCACTAGCCCTGAAAATGTGTACAGGGACCCTTCCAAACGACATACCAACACAGTTGTCGCCGTTTATTGAGAGATACCAGACCATAGACCAGTCTTAGACTGCATCCATTGCTGATTAAACAATAACAGGGTCCGTGCCCCAAATTATCACATCGTCGACGTCCATTGCGACGTTGACTCCGATCCTGCGTGGCAAATCATTATTACATATAAGGAAGAGGAGAGGCCCAAGGACGGACCCTTGCAAGACTCCGGAAGAAGTAGAAAAAACAGATGAGAGCAATCACCTTGCGCGGACCGAGAAGGTGCAGTTCGTGAGAAAATCGCGAAGAACAGCTAGGAGACTGCCATTGAGGCCCTATGACTGGTGCTTGTAGAGTATGGGATCGTGGGGGACCCGGTTAAAAGCTTTGGCACAATCAATGACAATTGCGTGAGGAATCAAGCCGTCATCATGGGTTGCAGTTAGACTGTCCATGACAAATAGTATCTTGGAGATGCAGGATCAGCCATGGAGGACGCCGTGTTGGGTTTGTGAAAGAAACGAATTGTCCGTTAGGTGTTTTAGTATTGTTGTTTATAAAACCCTTTGGAAGACCCTGAAGGAAACCTTAGTAAGTCTCATTGGTCTATAACTACTAGCAGTGTGCCGGCCAATTTATTAAATTGAGAGGAAGTGGTACCTCTTTTCCATGATAAAGGGAATATCCCATCATTTAGACACTTGGAAGAGAGTGGTATAGTAGAAGGTAAGGACAAAAGCGGCTTATTTTACCACTCGAGGGTTTATGACATCTGTTTTCATTGAACTAAAGCGATTGAAGGATTTGAGAAGAGATTCGGTCTGCCCTGAAGGAATGATGAAATGTTGTAATGGGCAGGTGTATTAAAAGGGGGAAGTTTGGGGTGGGAGGAAACAGGAGGAAAGTTAAATGCGAATTCATAATGATACTGGAAGATTTCTTCTAACTGAGCAAATAAGGTTATAGGAGAGTCACCAAGAAGCTTCAGAGCTAGTACAGAGGGGGTTGTCTGCCTTTTAAGGCGAAGTGACATGAATAGGGAATTGGAGTTGCTTCTAGCACGAAGAAGAATTACTTACTGTTATCTGTTGTGAAATTCCCTTAATCTCTGTTTACATAAGTTTTGGATTCGCTTAACTCGACAGCATCAGCGCCGAGATCAGTACACTTTAGTCTAGCGAATGAATGCGCCCGCTCGTTTATTAGATGACGAATGGAGCTCAGCCTGTTGGTCAGGAATTCTTGAAAGAGAACGAAATTGGTCCTTTTGAAGGAAAGTAGCACTCTGGCCTGCAAGTTGGCCATCGGGTTGTGTGGACAAAGAATAACAGGTGATCACTTTACAAACAGGACTTAGATACGAGATCATGTCGATCTGGCGTCTTTCGTTGGTAATCACAAGATCAAGCAAAGAGAGACGTTGGCCGACACGATATCTTTTGGGAGATACCATATGTTGATACCACGAGTGTTCATTGAAAAGGCTTATAAGAAGCACACCGAAAATTCCATCGTTAGAGCGTCATCTGGGCCAGTCAATACTCGGAGCGTTGAAGTCGCCCAGGATAAGAAGGTGGGAGAAAGCGCATCTGGGTGGAGGACTTGATGCTGAGTTAGAAGTGACTGACATTCCACTTATGTGCTTGAGGGAGAGCGATAAATAAACCCTAAAAGGAGTGGGTCTTTAGTCAGGGAAACAATGTTGACCCATAGGGTCTCGATCGAATGGATGGTAAAAAGGGAAACAATCAAGGCGGGTGGAAGGAATTCATTGAGGAAGACAGCCACTCCACCCGCATGGCCGAAGGTTTCAGTACTGTCTGAACATGGTGAAACCATCGTTCATTATTTCACCATGTTATATCTATTGAGACACGTCTCAGTTAGGGCTATTACGTATGGCTTCTTGCCCCGCGCCAATCGCCTCAGTTCAAACATTTTATTATTTACACTGAGGCAATTGATGGATAAGCATTTCAGCACCTGCTCACTATGTATTACAGCAGATCTAATAGGATGGTAGGTTAGTTTTGGGGATTGTTTCGACCCATTGGTTCCGAGGGGCTCATATCACTCAAGAGAGCTTCTTGGAGGGCCGTGCCATGTGTTTGGCAGTCACGTTTTGCCCTGGAAAGATGAAACTGCCAGGTTTTGGGATCTCCCTCTGTCTAGTGGTCGAGAGTGGTCCACTGGGGACAGAAAAGGGGGCTAGAGTGTCGTATTTTTCTTCCCGTTCTGTCTTTGCGCTCGCCTTGGGAGTAACATAACAACGCTTGCCAACAGAACGGGTTTGGGAGCAGGAGGATTGTTTTATGGGTTTTAAGTTTTGGGGAAGTAAGTTTTAGGTTGCACCGGGGTAGAGGCTGTTGAGGTGATTGCCTTTGGTGGTGGATTACCTAGTAGCTCCTTCTTTCCAGCTAGTGGTCGTATTGTGATTACGTCGATTGGGCCTTTAACTTCCATTATTGCAGAGTTGGATGGCTTGATAAGTGATAGTAAATTATAATTGAGTATGCGGACTATGTTTGGTTTCGGTCAGAGCATTTCGGTTCACTTCGGCGCCCAGGATGGTAACAGCATCTTTCCAGGTCGTCCAGTTTCTTGCACTAGTGAGCTTCAAGGATCTATGAATGATGCAAAAATAGGATGAACGGATTCATCTTTAACAGTATATACGCAGACGGGCGACTGAGAGAGAATCTCCAGCCACAGCACTACACTCCGTGGGTGTTTGCTCAGCGCTTGAAGTCTTGAAGTCTATTTTGAAGTGATTCACGGGTTTGAGACTGTTACCCAAGTGTCCCAGGTCCTTGAAAGTTATCTGTATTATCCTTTCCTTTACACTTTTTCTAGAACAGAGAGGACTAAAAAGGCAGTAGTAAGGTTTCCCTGCTCAAGGAGAGAAGTAAACTGATGCTAAGAACGCATTTGTCTATCAGTTCCCATTGATCGACCAATCACAGCTGTTCATAACAGACGCTGACTGGTGCCTCTCCAATCAGTTGTGTCCATGCGCCAGCGTGACTCAGTTTTCGGTCATCGCTTATATGATTGATGCACTCTCACGATTGTTCATTAAATCGTTAACCCGATTTCGGGGCGCACGCTGTTTTGCGTATTCTGACTTTCTGTGTTGGGTTACGGGCCCTAATTACGGTGCATAGCGTGGCGGTTGGGATTCGATCTTAACAAGTGAAAAATTTTGAACTCTCGCATGATTCAAAATGCTTCCCTTTCATCAATAGTTTCTTTTATTGAGGGTGAATAGACAAACCTAGGTGAAGGTCAAGACTCAGTTTAAAAACCCGTTTACTGGGTGGGCTGACTATATCTTCTGGACGAGCATTCCATAAGGATATCACCTTATAGGTAAATTTGAGGCCCGCAGAGTGGTTCTTAGGCGGAGCGTGAAAACCGTTTTGCTGTGACCTCGGATGCGGTCAGAGTCAGCAATATTCAAGAAGGTTTTGACTGTACCGGTGTCAAAGCGATGGTAGAGAAGAAATAGATCGCTCCTAATGCGTCTGATTTCTAATGGACAGAGGCTTAGGTTTTGAAGTCGCGTTGGGTACGGGAGGTCCCTGAATCCAAGGACGGAGTTTGTAGCGGCCCTCTAGAGGCGTTCAAGGCAGTCATCATCTCAGATGAAACTGGAGTGTGCAACTTGGCTTCTGTACTCTACTCTATAAATAAGGGGAAAATTGTTCTTTAGAATACGGGGGAAATATCTTTTTATAAGACTTAAGACACGGAAAGCTAGATGGTTCTGTTAAAAGAAATACTATTTGTTGTTTAGCCAAAAGCCAGGAGCATTGTATCAGTCAACTTGGGGTAGAATGAATGAACCGTCAATTGAGAAAGGGTCAGATGTGAGACCATTGTATGACATCCCAACACACTTGTTGATTGGAAGATTTCAGTCCAATGACCAGTGTTTGATAGCAGCAATTGAGGCCTGTAAAAAAGAAGCTTCTGTATCCCAGATGGTGATATCATCGACGTACATCGCAATTCTTGATGACACTACATCATGTAGGCCATTTATATAAACAAGCAAGAGAATGGGGCCTAGAAAGGATCCTTGAGGAACACCGGTTGTAATTGGGCTGGGCTGTGATAAACATTTTCCAACCCACACAGGAAATGAGCAACTTGATAGGAAGCTACGATTAAGTGCTAGCAAGGGGTCTACAATCCCGTTTGCTGCCAACAAGAGGGAACAAGAGGGATGTTTGAGACCTTGTCGAAAGCCTTCGCGAAGTTAATGAAAACGGCACGAGAGATCTTGCCGGAATCGTAGGCTCTGGTCAGGCTATCCATGACAGTCAGCATATTGATGATGCAAGACCTGCCAGGTAGAAATCCGTGCTGAAAACGAGAAAGAAGGTTATTGATGCTAAGATTTTTCAGGATTCCATCCTTTAAGACGCCCGAAAATATTCCTCGGGATGCTAGTTAGGGAAATGGGACAGTAGCTTACAGGGAAGTGTCTACCGCCATTTTTGTATATGGAGCAAATAACGGCTTCTTTCCAGCTTGTAAGAAAGATTCCCTCAACCATACTATAAAGGCAATCCAAACAACGTTCAATACGAATCGCAATGTCTCGACCTCGACTGACCAAGCTTCCAGCACGTAGGAAAACAGTTGAACGATAGCTGAAATTGCGTTTCTATTATAGGCATACATCAGTACATATTCGCAACTTATGAAACAGTCGTAGGCCCAGTTACAGAACGACAAACAATTGAGACAATCACGGAGCGATCCCAAAAAATACCGAACAGGTAATGAGGAGGCCGGTTTAAACAACTGGTAAACGTTAAGTTCATAAAAGGGAAAGAAGAGATAAGAAAAGGAAAATAATGAGATTAGAAAAGTAGTGCGTAGAAAAGCTGTTAAAAACCGTCACACCGGCCGCCAATCGCGCAGCGATTTGTTGTCGCTTTCTGCATAGATTTCAAACGGAATGTTTCTGATTGACATTTGAATAATTAATTTCGAATACCCCATGGCGTAATTTGTTTTGCAGACGCTGATTGGATATTTGCTATTACATTATTGTTCAAATGCCCGCTTCATGTAGAGTAGATGGTTAGACCACTAAGTCTGATGATAGTACTGGAGACCAGAGGAGAATACGTCGATTTGAGTAAAATCCACCCAAGTAATTTGAATGTTATGACTAGCCAGGGTTAAGAGGACTTGTACACTGTCACTTGTCAGACGTGGACCATTTCAATAAAATTATCGTGACGTGAAAATCGATGGAGCATATCTGTCAATGAAGCTGACTTTTGGCGAACACGGGGTTTTCTTTTTTTGTAGAAGGCTAGTCAAGCCGCCGGTGACCATAACATGCAGTCGTTGATAGCAATCTGTAGCGATTTCAACTGTGGTGTTGATCGTAGCCAAGTACCAATTGGATGTAAACGAAGCCCGATGTTCTCTATCTCTCTTCAATACTGATACTGATACTGAAATAACCTTGTCATGCTTTTCGTGTTCACCTGGATTGATGGTAACCTAATGTCTAAGGCTAGGACTTGTACACTCATGGCAAATAAGTTAGCCAAGAGTAAGCCATCAATCTGCACAGTTAGCTTGTTGCCCGACAATGTAGCTCCCAATCAGTGACGGTGGGAGTAATAGCAAAATTTAAGATGAAGCATAAAACATAACACAAGAATAAATGAGCAATGACCGTAATTCGTAGGCAAACGTCTGAATAACGAATAAAAAGATTGCTCCAGGATTTGGGTTTAGTTATTGTTTGATGATAATTCTGAACGACGAGAAAACGTTTCGACTCCGTGAAGGTTCAGATGCAGATTTCGCAAGCCGGTGATGTGAATGACGTCAAGCAACTTGGCATAGCTTGAGTGCTAATGAACCCAAATGTTCATGAACCAAATATGGAGCCCAAGTATTCCGAGTCAATTTGGTTGCCAATGAACCCAAATTTCCATTGGCTGATGTATTCAACTGTGGTCTATTCCGCTCCGAGTTATTCATTTTCAAACTAACCACTTCCGATTTCGTTCATGAATTTGGTCTTTCTTGTTAAAGTGTCAAAACATCACAGTTGTGCTCAAACTGTTTCAGTCAACTTGAATAGCCGAACATTTAGGATTATGTGTGTTTGTGGATTGTCATGTGGGTGATATTACAGCAAGTGTTTGTTTTGAATTATCGAAATTTTAGAGAGATAGACATAACGAGAGAGGTAAATTTGTGAGGAAAATAAAGCGTATAAAATTAAAGACCAAAGGTTCCGTGGTAAGCACTAGTGATAAGGAATAAAATAGTTCGCTTCAATAAGCGGGAAAAAGGGAAAATTGCAAAATACAATAAGCCAATAAAGCGTATCATTTCCTGGAGTCAACCAATTACGTGCCCACCACCAGGAACAGTATCCAGGACCCCTTCTAAAAGGCAGATATTTCTGACATCTCGTTTGAACGATCCATTATTGGTTTCTACCTTTACTTCTCTCACGATTCCATCCTTGCTCTTTCTGGTTTGTTGTATGAGGCCCAAATGACACTCAATCCTCGGTTTGTTTTCCTTTACCACTAATACTAAAAAGCCCGGTTGAAAGTTCTCCTGCAGTGAATGATTTACTGATTTATTTAAACGGGAAGACAAAGGCATCGTCAAAAATAAGCCAATTCATACCTAAAGTACGCTTTTTGGCATCTAGATTCATATTTAGCCGTACACAATTAATCGCCCTTGTACCCTCTGGAATATTACCAATGGCGTCACTGGAGTTGCTCAATCACTTGCATAGTCGGAAACCACCCGAGTTAAGCACCACCCTTAAGTGGACCGCGAAAAGTATTGCTTGCTCAGCATCGTCAAACGATGCTAAAAGCTCGTCGACGTAAACACATCGTTCAATTGCATATCTCACCCGATCACTTCCTATGTCACGAAATGATTCAACGGTTCGGCGTAAGGCGTAGTTAGCACACAATGGCAACGAAGTAGTACCAAATGAGTGAACTAAATTTCTATATTCCTTTGTTTGTTGATTGAGATATACAATTTGGCTGCCATGATCTAAAAGCGGTCGTTCGTATGTTCCATAAAGGAAAGGGAAGGCTTCTTTGGTTATACGCGGGAAAGACCGTTTGTTTAGGGTTTAACACATGAAAGCCGGATTTACAGGCTTTTTGATTGTAGAAAAAATGAAAAATGCTATTCAGCCAGAGACCGAGAATTTTGTGCTGATCTACCGGTTGGGTTCGGGTTGAACCGGTTACCCAGAAAGGTTGACCAGGAGCGTTAGCAGAGGACATGCTAGCACATTTTCCGTCATTGACCGGTAAGATCCAGTCGACTGACGAATTTTTGATTTGGACGAGCGCCGACTACACATTGGATGCGTCTGTACTCCAGATAGTGACACCATCCGCGTACATGGCAACCTCTACAGGCAAATGTTTGGGGAGATCCATAATATTATTCAGAAACAGGATGAAACCTAGTACGGAGCTCTGTGACACTCTTGTTGAGGGNAACAGGTGTGCCTGTTCGAATCGCGAATGATTGGTTCGACAGAAAGCTACTAAGTAGGGAAGTAATCGGCCAGTGATGCTATAACTCTTGTTTGTACAGGAGAGTAAGTTGTAGCACTCTGTCGAAGTATTTGGGAAAGTCTTTGAAGATCGCGTGCAAAATATGACCTTTTTCATAGATACCGGTTAAGCTATCCATTGCGGTCAGCATATTGGAGATGCATGACCTGTTTAGGAGGAAACCGCGTTGGGAAGCGTCTATTAGACCGTTCTCCGTTAGATGTCTCAGAATACACTGTTTGAGGAGGCGTTCTCAGATCTTACTGAGAATGCGAGTTAGGCTAATAGGCCCATAGCTAGTAGGCAAGTGTCGATTGCCTTTCTTATGGATAGGGATAACAGTTGCTCTCTTCCACTATCGTGGAAGGGTTCCCGTATCCAACGAATTTTGAAACAGTTGAACCTGTGTAACTGCCAACACATCCGCGGATTTTTTCAGTATATGCGGGTGGATTTCATCCGGATCCATCGAAATGAAGGAGTGCATGCATCTGAGTTGTTCTTACACTGGTGCTGTTGAATTGAGTCCGTGAAGTGAATATAACCTGTTATGATGAGGTCTAGCAGTAAAAGGGATTGCCCGTTTCTGAATATGGTTGAGGTTGTGACATGCTGCGACCATGAACGCTCTTTGATTAGATCGACTAGTAGCTTCTCAAAGGTATTGTCAGCGTCGTGATCTCTGCTCCAAGCTATTCCCAAAGTGTTGAAGTCTTCAGTTATTAAAAGATGTTCATTATGGCGCATGGATTTCAAGCTATTCAATTACTTTTTGAGAAGTTGCGATTCTAGCTCGCCACAGGAC
>UZAN01047777.1:2764-25606 GCA_900618425.1 Echinostoma caproni | reverse complement strand
CGTCGGTGCAAACGGTTACGTGATTAGAGGACGCTCGTTCAACCAACCATATGAACTATTACCTTCTATAAAACATGCTCTAATTCCATCAATGAAGATAATCACTTGCTGCTATTAATTCCTAGTGTATTTCATTGGTGTCCGCAGTTCGGGTTGAAGCCAATTCAGTTCTGAGTAGTACATTACGGGTTCTGGTATTCCTACATTCAGCACTATTCTGATTACCACAGGTCATTCCTTGACTCCATTTTTTGTTTAGTTTGATTTCTCTCAATAAACCAATCATCATTTTTGTGGCGGTTATTGTATCCTGTGTAAGTCAATAGTACACAAGCAGTTAATTAAGTAGTTATCATATATCCAGTATGTAAATGCAACGTAGCCGGTTCGTAGGCCGGTGGTCTAGACGCAGACAGACTGGCACAAAACTGCGCACCCGTTCCCAAGAGGAGTATGTTATTATGTTGGGCAGTTAACAAACCAATCAATGCGGACAGATCAATACTGACCTCGATTCCCTGAGACGGATCGACCTTGTAACAGAGTAAGTCCGCCGGAGGTTCGTACGTGCGTGCGTGTGCTGACCGGCCTCAACGGTCAATCACGTGATTGGCACATCACTCCAGTGCAGGTCACAATAGCGGTGTTTTTGTGTCTTGGTGTTGTGACACGTGGAAACTCATCTGCTATAGGTTTCTGATTGCTGAATTGCATGTACCACAATAAGGTATTGCGGTAAACGAATTAGATCAACTATTACTGTCAAGTCATACTGTAGTGAAATCAAATGTTTCGCGACTGCTGGAAACGAATATGCTAATCAATGTCCAATAAACCTTCATTGTGCAATCGGAGACTTGATAATGATGGAAGTTGAACAAACCGGTGGCACGGTGACGCTGGGTTTGTGAGATCCAAAGTGCAATCCTAGTAGAGTTAGTGGTTTCTTGCCGCTGATATCTCCCACAAAGTCAAATCAGTTGTACGGTACTTCTTAACTTTTTATTTTAGGATTTCTTCGTTCATTTTATGAAGAAATACTGCAACAGCCTGCGCTCTTCGATGCTATCAAGAATTGTAGCCGAAACCTCACAGGAAGTGTGCGAGCATGCTACTGGAATGATAAACAAACAGCAATTGTTTTGCGTTTTTGGTAAACTGCAGATATGCTGAAACCGTTTGCATATATCAAAAAGTTACCGCTCATAATCCATAGTATCATGGACAAAGCTACATAGATCTAAGAATCCCGAGAAGGATAGATGATGCTCTCATGCAAGTCTTCTTGGTAGAAGCATATCTTCTAGTTCGCTTCATTAGATTCATATAAAACAAGTATGCAGTTGCTTTTGAGGAACGAGACCGTGACCACTTTCTTTGGATTGATAATCCTTATGCTGGATTAGCAGTCGACATTGCAGGGTTCTAACCTGCGAACTACCGCTCCACCATCGGTGTTCCAAAGCTTCGAAACAGGCTGGTCGATGGTTGAGCTACTTTACTATTGGTATATCTCTGTAAAAGTACGACTTAAAATCACAGATTTATCATCCTCAAAAATCATCTATGATACAATCTCATATTTGATACCACTTGGCCAAAACCATCCGCATGCGACTAAAAATACACGTAAATAATCTTCCTTATGTAACCAACTGTGTACCTACAGACAGGAACGTACAACATAATCACAGTTTGGAAATGATCTAGGGAAAGTACATCGGCAAAAGCTTGTTGGTTGAAAACAGCATGGAGCGGAAAATCCTCTGATTGAAACCGAGTTACTGAGACAGTGTCTGTGTCCGCGCGCTCGTGTACATGCCAGGAGCAAGCGCTTAATTTGACGATGTTATTATCGATTGACGAGGTAGATGATGGTGCATGGAACGTATACACACTATCCATAGGTTACTGTGGATATCACTCAGCCTTGCTGTTGTAACAGAAATAAACACTGACCAGTGGTCAAAGAATAAATAACCTGGTTAATTTCCAAGAAGTTGATAGGTGAACTGTTTTGCTGTCTGTTTCGGTTCACGCCCAGTACACAAAACTTGGGTCAGCTTAGTTGTTCTTATTTATAGGCACTATGGTACATCCACCAACCACAAGTGGATAGAGAAAAAGGTGAAACTTGCACTGCAAGTCTCTTCACTGAATGATATCCAGAGTGTTGTGGGTCAACATATTGTTTCAGAGAATGATAGAGTTAGCTTGATCTGCTCCGACTGACCTCATGTAAAATTGAAACCATGAAGCTAGGGCAATAGTTGTCACAGTAACTGAAAACGTGTATCTCGCAGCCATTTAATCCCACCGATCGATTACGTGTTGAGGGGCAGGCAAGTACCCTGAACTCGGGTCTCATTCTCTAAAAAATGTACATGCACGATGTGGCAGAATCGGATACAAAGTATTCAATAGTCGGTATCAGGATGTTAAAGGTTTGAAGCGGTACGATAAGTGGATACGAAGCAACCGCGTTTAAAACGTGAGCGCACAACATATCAAGGAAACTCCCGCGGTTAATAATAATTACCTTCAAGAAAACCTAATGAACATTTGAAAAGAAACGTGAAAACCCTAAAGGCAAATGCTGAAACTTTCAAAAGGAGCTACTTTACGTACTGTCACTATTCAGACTGAATACAGAGGCAGTGGCATTCACAATGTTTAATTGTAACAGAAAAAACCAAATAAACCGGCTGGATATTTGTGTTGATCCTAGCCTACGAGATAACGACAGTGTAGTGTTCGTAGTAGCAGTAGTAGTAATACGCATGGAACTCGAAACACAAACCACGAAATAGGAATCACAGAACACGAATCAAGGAGCATCTATCACAAACTGGATTACAGAAACACTGGACCGCAATGGCACGAGCTCGCAATATCCCACGTGAACGAGATGCGAGGAAAAGACCACAAGAATGGTAGTTCGTAGCTCATTTATTGAAAGAAATGAAGGCGATTAAATAATATTCACAACAGAAGATCATTGGTTATCTAGTCTTCCACCAATCGTATTGCAGTATTGCTTGCATAATTCTGCTTCTGTCTGCGCTGTCTCGGATTGGCTGGCACAACCTGCCTATGGCGTTTAGTCAGGAGCCGTACGTGTCTCATTGACTTCATTTTTCAAATTTGATTGATCGCAGATGTCTAGAAACTGTAACGTGCCGCTCCAGGGTAGGCGTCATCACGTAGGCCTGGATCACCACCGCGCAACACGTTACAGTTTCTGAGTAGCGAACCACAAACCAATAGTGCCAACATTTCAAAAGCCGTGCGGTCGAAACAGAAGCCGTATGACGTCAAGAGTGCAAGCAGGCTGTTGGCGAAGACCTGTTTACCCAATAGCGTTTCTTTGTACATAATTTTGACTGCATAAGAAATAAATAAAAACAAAGAAGCTCTTCCGGTGAAAAAAATAGTGGCAATTGACAATAAAAGAACAGCTGATAAAACTTGCTGCCACAATTTCTATAAGAAATTATGAATAGATAAAAACTCCCGCCCCCACCCCTGAGATTTACATTAAATACCGGTGGGATTCATACTAGAGGTTATCTCATGGTAGATTTTCAACAAAGAAGAAATAGCCGAAAGTGGTATTCAACCCTCTCCGAGCCTGATTACGTAACGTTTCCCCAAATATCGCTGCATATGTGCTACCCGTGTTCAACTGTATTGAACCACAAAATAGTTTTGACGCTCACTGTGAAAATCAGCGACTCGCGCTGTTGTTAACCGTTGGGACAACATTGTACATGGTATACAAACTAAAGAATACTCTACTGTTTCGAATCGGTAAATTTGTGTCGGTTACGGTGCGCGAAGTTACCAAGAATACGGCGCTTGGCAGGTGTTGTGGATCGTGCGAGTAAATCGTATGTATGAGAGCCGGCAAAATCCGATCAAACATACACGTGGTTTGTGTCGGTAGGTGTATGCACGCGCGCGCGAGAGAGAGAGAGAGAGAGATAAAATTGTTCACTTATCTGAAAAATCTAATTCGCCACACGTGAGTTGTGTGTGGTGTGTGCGCGCGTGAAATTGTGAAGACAATGGACGATTGCGATTAATTCCACCCGTCTCGGTGTATAGAAAAGCCGTTCAACACCTTGCGACATGGCGTGCATGATTGGAAGATGGATCATGCATGAGTATAGGTGTGATTGGCCTACCTCGGCAATGCACATAAAAGCTAGGTGTTGTAAGCAGATCGGAATAAATAAAATAGGTTGGTAATTCCGTTTCTTCTCATGTCACAACGCTGCCGTTGAGCCAGCTTAACTGAGTGTTTGCATCGTACATTTTGATAGCAGCGATATTTGAAAGAAGGCCCCAAGGACCCGGGGGGACTCAGAAGCGCCAGTTCGCATTCATTTTCACACACACACACAGCTATATAGTATCAGACTTATCCAAACATGTGTGTTTGTGTGTGTGTTTGATATGCTGTCATTCGCTTGGTCAAGTGGTTTATGTGGACCACATTCACACTAGTGACCAGCCACGGGTAACGGAAAATTCTTGATTTATACTACTATTTCACGGTCTTATCCAAGTGAAATAAATGAAATATCCGTTATTGAAATGAATCGATCTAGAAATTCAGTATCATTCATTTGGTCACTGGTTTGTAAGATTGACAGCAAAGTCTATTACTGGACAAAGAAACATCTGTGTTATGGTCGATAGCGAAATCTTTAAAGACTGGGGTAGTGAAGTAATTTTCCCAAAGTAGAACTCGTGATCTATCATCAAAACCGAATCGGCCACGTCGATGACATTGGTCGATCGATCAAAGGCTCGTAAAAGTTAGAGTCAAAAGTACTGTTGCAAGAATTTATGTCCCGTGGAATAGCATTGAAAATTGAGAAAAATGAACACCTCTTTCTGGTTCATGACGAAGAAAGTGCTCAATCATTGATCTTTTAACGATAATGATAGGGAAACGCCCATTTTCCTCCCATTGAAATGACTATTTTCCATTTCCCTATTTCGATAAAATTTGAATTTTTAATTTTTCCCGCCAGAAATGCCTCTCGTCCCACATCACCATATGCTTGCCACTGATTGGTCCACTTTCCCAAAACTCAGCAGTATTGAGCAAATTTTGAAGGTAATCTTTGATCCTCCTCAAATTGGTATACAAACAAATGAGTTGGCTAAGACGATCGGTTTTTCGAGTGAGTAAAATACTAACGTCACCTGAAGGCATGCCTTTTGTCTTCTTTCCGGTTGGTTTTTCCGGAATTGCACTACTCTAGTAGGGTGTTCTTCCGGTTCTCTTGGGAACTAGTCTGGGTACAACAATCTGGGCGTATTCGTGTTACTCTCACTCAGTGTCTGGATTTGTCCAGTTTCTTCTCGCGGTCTATCCAGTTGCATGAACCTTGGCTCACGATCGTTTCGTTGTCTGTGTGTTGCAACAGATAACTGCATTTAGCAAAACAATGCATACAAAATACATCAGTAACCCGAAATGGACACAATCACACGAAAGAACAGAACAGATGCATCTTCCGGCTACTTCTCCGACTCATTACCCCAATAGTTGTTTTACACCACGCTCCTCTTTTACATATCGAATCAATAGACAAGCGTTTACAACTACGTTTCTCAGGCAGCTACACGGTTTAGAAATGATGACGTCATTGCGCGGAATCCAAACAGTAAACAGAATTAGGTAATTTCTGTTGGTCATTTTCGAATATAAACTCTATTCAACAGTTTCGTTTGCTTAAATCACAATCTCCATGAGCCATGAAGGGAGTGTAATGCGAAAATATCATTAGAATTCCCTTTTTGTGTTCGCCGGCCCACATCTAATGACTAGAATGTGGGTGGATCGATGTGACCGGCAATCTTTTCTCCCACAAAAATTAGCTTCATTGGGTGTTTTTATGAATAAGATTGCAACCTGGCAAGTATCAGTCGAAGTTCACACGGATGAACACTGGAGTTTGAAACTTATTGATTTTGAATGTGACTAAAGAGTCATGTGGTACAAGCATAGAATTTGCTAGAAATTAGAAAACTATGTATATCCAAACGCAAATGAATGGAGCTATGTTTAGCAAAACTGACCGCAGTCCTTTTCCGAGGTCTATTGAGAAAATACTATGACCAGGAATTGGTTTTTCCGTGAGCAGTTGATACTCGTTCTAATGTGCCTTCGAAAAATAACTTCTGCTGAAATATCCTTAGGGGAAGGAGGAAAAGGTGAAGTTACCCCTCACTTACTCAAAGTAAAAAAGGTGAAAAATCAATATTTATAGTTGGCATTCTCAAGAGCGCCTACCGGCTGTCCGGAAGTATGTAAAAATTCATATTTGAACCAGGATAGGCTTCCTTTCAGACATTAACAAGTATCAACAGAGTTATTTTTATGTTATTGAAAAACTTACTAATTGTCCTTTTTACATTCATTTAAAAAAGTATTTTCAAAATTTAATGCGATGGAACTGTTTGTGATAACCAACAAAAAGCACGGAACAGCTGTTTCGTCCTGTTTGGGACTCTTCAGCAGTGCGAACTTTTTGTGTCACTGTCAGGACTCGAACCGTGACTTTTCGGGCTGGGACTTCAAACCCTTACCCTTGAGCTATACGGTCGAAAAAACTGAATGAGCAAATCCAAATATTCACCATCTAAATATTTTCAAAATTGTTGCGTCCATTTATCCAGACGCCTCAATTTGGTACTCTGATTACAAACGTTCGAGGCGGGACAAAATCCTGCGATTTCTCTTCCACCTCTCCAGTTTTTCTGTCCGCGGTCTCCAACAACTTGATATGTAAAGCTGAAAGTAAAATCAGTGGGAACAATGCAATTCATACAGTCTTAAAGTGATAATTACGTAATAAAAACCATCTTCATGGGAGATATTTATTCAGATTGTTCTCAGTTCAAAAACCAATGACTGGAGTGTGACTGACCAAACTGTCATTGGTCTGGCCTCGGTTTTTTTTCGCGCTGAGTAATAGACAATGGGTTGGAAGCATCAAATCAGGATCGCAAAGCTCCTCATAACAACTTCCTACTTTGAAAGGAGATTGGAGATAGTCCCTGATGATTCTTTGAGAAATTCAACGAGTAACCATGGCCATTATGTTTTCGTGGTCATTTTGGTGAATAAATAAATAATCAATGATTAATTCACCGCCAATGTATGTCTTTCGTTTTGTAAAAAAAAAACTACAATGCATTGATCAGTCGAGGTAGACAAACAGTGATCTCTTATCCCAACCCTACTGGAGTCAGAAACCAGCTNAAACCAGCTCGGCAGTGTCATTAAAAAATTGATTAAACAAATAAAACCAGCGAGTGATGGAATCTTCTATCGAATTAGTCATCTGATCGAAACATGATTAGATACAAGTACAAATCAGTGCAGAGGTCGGGACTTGGTTCGGCTTTGATTGTATCCCGGATGATTGTGTTCGGAATTAACTCATCAGATCGGTTTCAAGCGTTGGCTATCCAGGATAGTTTTCTTATTGATGATTGGATGCACTGTCGGTGTATTAAAAGAAGGAGATGAAACAATATGTTTGGTTTGTGTTTTTCATATGCGAGTGAAAATTAACTTTGATTAGATGCTCACTGATTCCTATACTACTTATTCATCTCAAGTAATCTACTTTGGATATCAGTATTATTATTCAAATGGTAATTCGTCGTGTATATAGGAAATGAAGCGTGAACTGAAAAGCTCGGAAGCACTGGACAGCTGTTTCAACCTGGTTGGGTCTCATCAGCAGTGCGAATCCATCGACCAGACTGAGGATCGAACCCGGGACTTCATGGGCAGAACGCAAGCGTGCTACCCACTACGCCACCGAGCAGCTGATCAGACCGTTTTTTCATTTTTCATTTACACGATATAGCACAACCCATCTTTGAAAGTTTCTTGCGGGCCACGGACCTTGCTCAATTCAGCACTAGCCTCCTGGGTTATGACTCGGTTGGAAACATTCGCAACCTGAAGTATTATTACTGTTATTATCTACTTGATCGAATTAGCACTTTTCTTCGCTTTATTGCTGTGGCCGAAACATGTTTTACCTAATGTTTATCATGAGAAGGAAAAGAGAAGTTTACGTGTGAAATACATATCAAGCTCAATTAAGAGCTTGGTGCTAGGGAGTAAGAAGGAAATATGATGCCCCATTTTGTCAGTCTCCAGCACAACCAGGGAGAGGGGAGAAGAGATATGTCAGCGCAAAAACCATGTGTAAATACAAACAAGCTTGAAATCCCCATTCACGAGAACCAAAATATAGTATAGACAACTAGCGATGCTCTTACGAGTTTATCCTTATCGCGCATTGTACGATAAACACAATCCATCCTGGCGAAGGAAATGAACGAACAGATCACATTCCTGAGTGTCCTATTCAGCAGCCGGTCAAACAGAATTATCCAGTGCACCGTCTACAGGAAGTAGTTACGGAATAATCAGCAAATCCATTTTATAAGCGGTGCGTCATTTGAACGGAATAGAAACCTGATTTAGGGTCTTGTGTAGCAATGGGAATAGGTACGACTTAAGGATCGCAAACCACGATCGCAACTGGAGCACAGAATCGCACTGGCAATCGTACGCTAGGGTCTCCCGTCACCAAGAAGCAGGAAAAAGGCCACCATGATAGCGGTTAGTTTATCGAGGAAAAGCCATGGGATTAAATACCATGTAAAAGTGAATTCTATTGGTTATACAGGTCCCAAACAATCAACCTGCTTGTGTACTTGATGTCATATAGCTTCTGTTTGAACGGCACGACTTCTGATTGGTCACCACTATTGGCCTGTGGTTCGTTGTGCAGAAACCGTAACGCATGGCACCGTGGCTAGCGTTATCTCGTAGGCTAGAATCATCAGATCTAGCTATCTGTGTCCAGAGAATATGCACAGACGGTGCTATTAAGAAAAATCTGCAATTCATAAGAGATGTTTTCCCTCGGAGGTGATACTCAAAATGATTCTTTGACATTTTGAGATGCCACAGGTTGATAACTAGAGTGACTACCGTTGGGAAGAAGCCAGGATACATATCGCAACCTTCTAAACAACGAAAACTGCCGAGATGGTGGCACAACTTAGCTAGAGTTGTAGAAAAAATATTGTTTTTCAGAGGACCTTCACGTTGTGTTGGCCTCCAGATCATTCTGATGTTTTCAACTCAAACATAAATTGTCTGTTTCTGTAGCCCCTTTCTGTATGTACTCATTCAACTGTTCGTGTGGGACAAGGTTCATTGGCCACATGAGCAGAAGACATTTATCTGAATGAGTCCATAAGCATCAACGGGCTTGACAGAATGGAGTGATTAGAGCCATCAAAAAGTCGATCATATAGCACACTTGGTGGAGTGAAACCGCCTGACGAGGCGTTTCTTCCCTATTATTTGTTTCACAGTACTTGACTTAAGTGGATTATGAGTCGCATTTCTGACATTCTGGAAGCGATCAGAGTCCCGTTTATTTCTCCTCAAAGCTATTCGTAAGATCACTCAGTTTTCCATGGCCATCACCAGACCCCCCCCCATATTGACTCAAACCTATGCGTATGTGTGATGACCAAAGTGTGAGTGAAATCCGGTCGCGGAACTGAGATAAGAATGTTCTCTCTCTTTTTCTCGTTCTGTAGTGACTTTCTCTCACAAAAGATTATAATATAAATAGTGATGTTGCTACGTGCACATTCGTCCATCAGTTCCTATTCCTCGTCCAATCACCTGTGAAAGTTGATCATGTCAGGCACTGACCAGGCCGTTTTGTCCGTGATTTAGCTCTTAGGTCATCGTTTAATCGATTGATATATTCTCAAGATCATTCATTAAATCTTTAACCCGGTCCCTATCAGCACGCTGTCTTTTGTGTTCGGATTTCTTGTGTTGAGTTCGTTACGGGGCTTGCGATTGGAATTCAGTCTTACCAGATGTATTAGTCAGCGAATGAACCACTAAAAGTTAACGTTTTACTCTTATGATCATTTGATTTACTCTTCGTTAATATCATCACCGTGTCCATTTCTGCTTTGACTCATTGACCCGTACGCTTACGTTTATGAGGGATTGATCTTGTGTCAGTGAGACATATTGAATTGTTTGCGTTCAAATACGAAGCGTCAATAATCCAGTACCATCAGGCAGACCCATAATCACTGCACTATCCTGCTCCCTTAACATTAGCTAACTGTGAACTGAAGTCGAGGCGAATAATCTCCAGCGCGGATAATTGGACAAAACAAAATCGGTGACTGCGTGAAACTATTTGGGGGATCTCGGAGAGCTATTTTATGTTGTATTGTACCAATGTCTGTTTGGAGGGAAACGCATCCTCTGGGCTATATGTGTCAACCCCTTTCGAATGATTTCGTACTAAGTAGTATACCTTTGGATTACCTCGAAAACGTACAACTAATGGAGTATGAGATTGTTTTTTTTGTACGGGAATAAGTTCATTTCATCTGTTTGGGTGTGGTTTTTTTGTGTGCGTGTGCATCACCCAGCGAGGTAGTTATGACCATCGATCAATTAGCTCAGTCAGTGTTCATTCACTCATCAAGTGGATGCAAGCGTAAAACTCCCAATTTGCTATTGTGATCAGAATTTGTCAGTTGTTAAGCCATTGGATTCAAGGGAGTAAACCGCTTTATCGTTAAAGAAAATGAATAGTGAATTTCGTCTTGCATAGAGCAAACAAAGCGTGAACTCAACCGGGTATCGAACTCTGGTTATCACCGGGCAGCTAATTAAACCGTTTTTCATTTTACCTTTACACGATATAGCACAACCAGCTTTTTTGCAAGCTTGTTGCGATCATCGCATCTCACTCACCTCAATTAGTACTAGCTTCCAGGGTTATGCCTCAACTGGAAACATTCCAACCCGCTTACGCGTTACATGTAAGCAGTGGGGTGCGTGATTCAATCACAGGGTGAATTTCGTTGCCCACAGCTAGTCACACTAAGTATTCCATCAAACAAAGCCTTCAATCCAAAAAAGCTCTGCCCACGTTTTATCGCATACCATATTGAACGGAACTTTTAGTAAATTCACCCAAAAGTATGAAGTGATTTTTGGAAACATCTCGCGAACATTAATCACAAATGAATCAATTAAAGAATCATCAATTCCGGAAATATCTCACAGATTTGCACTATTTTAGTTGGAGAAATGTGGTGGTCACGCTGATCACGTGGCGCATATACAGCGTCCGGATATAAGCACCGCTTAATTTAGTCTACCTACAACATGACAAAATAAAATGCCACATTACATGACAGTAGCGGAGAACTTGGTCAACTTATATGGTGGATTTCATAGTGTATAGGACAAATAAAGCGTAGACTGAAAACCTAGGAAAATGAAAAAACTGTCTGAGCAGCTGCCCGGTGATCGAGTAGGTAATTGCTTGCCTTCTATCAGTGAAATACCGGGATCAATACCCAGTTGGGTCGATGAGTTTACGTACTGCTGATAAGACCCACTTGGGTTAAAACAGTTGTTCAGCGCTTCCTGGCATTCCAGTTCACGCTTCATTTGCTCTGGACACGAAGAAATCGACGGTGTGATTGAATCAAATCCTCCACCAATCACATTAGGAACTTATTTTCCGTAACTTAATTACAACAATATCTTGGATATGGTTGTCAACTGCGAGTAATGGGGGTTGGATGTAGGAGATTGCAGGTCAGCCATGGTTACGTAATTGGGATACCCGTAGTGCAGCATTCAAACTCGAAATAGCATACAGCTAGGGATCATTACAATCCCGACAAGCCAAAGATAATCTCACAGCTGTAGTGGTTAGTGCCATCAATGGGTCAGTGTACGCCCTTAAAACTGCTTCATTCTGGCTCAACCAATCAGAATGAGGACAACCCAATCGGTTGATTGGTCGGAACAGACAGCCTATTAAGACGATTGGCGAAATTTAGTCATTCAGTCGATTTTATACACATTTCCATGTCTTCCTCATAATTAAGTATGCGTTTTGTACAATAAACGAAATCCATCTAACTGTGTTCTGTTGTTCTACGTGTGAAATCAATATCTTAGCGAGCAACGTTTTCGCAAGACTATCTTTGGGGATTCAGTACCGAGGCAAATCTGTGGGATTATACCGATTTCCGTGAAAAAAAAAATCAAATCAAATTAAATATAAAAGGTTGGTAAAAATTCATTTATAGATCGGTAGTGAATCACCAAAGCAGAATTTACGTTTGCTTTGGTATGGTATTCCGAATGGGGACTGACACCGGCTGATTACTTTTAATTTCATCATCGCTGTTCAGTTTCAGTAGGCTGTGTGGGACTGCATCCTAGAGATATAGCGAAGTAATGAACCGATACAATATCACCACCAAAATATCACACCCGAACAGTGGCACTTAGATATCCTCGGATTAATCAGCAGTCTACAAGTGCACACCAAATTTGAGCTGCGATAGTCCAATGCTTCCAAGGACTTCGGTCGGTGCTTCTCTCCGGGTAGCCCATTTGGATGAGATTGGATTGATGATGATTAATACTGAATTCCTATCATTTGGTTTCATCCAAATGAATGACAACGGATTCTTTATAGTTTTGGTCAGCTTGACTACTGTTCACCGATGCCATTTCAACGAACTCAATCAACCGACATTGCAATCAATGCTGGAAGAATGTTTTTTGTTTTAAGTACTCGCAAGATTGCATGAACCATGCGATTCCATAAGCAATCTTCTAAGCTATCAACTCGTGGTATCGCTTGGTTAAGTGACGCACAGATACAAACCCCAAGTCTAATTCTAGATAACGAGAAGTTCGTAGTTTAAGTGTAGCCTCCGAATACCTCCGTATGTTTTTTTTGGGGGGGGGGCGTTCCTCTCGGGCAGCGGCTGGGCACTCCACCCCCCATCCCACCAATGCACCTTACGAAATGATACCAAACAAGCAAGTGTCTTACACAGCTTGTGATTAGGAAGCCTTACCCACTGCCCTCCAGTGGTGGAGGTGTCTTCCCACCAAAGTGAGAGGACGAAAATCCAATAGCCGAGGCTCTAACCGGTCAGTGAACCACTGGTATTTCACCGGGGGGAGCTGGATAAAAACCTTGATTCGAAACTAATCAAGAAGCCGCGTAAGAAGCACATTCACTCTGGATTTCTCGGTTGTGTTAATAGTCACCTGTTCAATTGAACATTGAGTTGTATGGAGCATCTTGATTGTTTGCCCCCGTCCAAAGGGCGAATGATCCGATGACATAGACAGTGGTCCTCCGTGGATTTCGGTTTTCATACACTGCCCCGATGCCTTGTGGGTCAGGCTTTGGTTAGCCGAATGCTTCGGTTGTGAACTCTAAGAAAATTCACCTGCTTTGGCCTGATGAACCTGACAGTATCGTGCCCTCGAGCAAATCATGGACCATTTTTCGTTTTTACAAAGATTATTCATTTGTTTGGCACACAGTCTGAACTCAGGCGTGTGTGAAAATAAAATAAAATGAAATAAATCAATGTGTACTCTGGGAAAAGAGCAATGTACAAGCTAAATAGTGTAACTCAGATTGTGGTCGATTCGGGCATAAGTATTGCATAACTGAGGAGCACAACTTCAAGCAGAGGCATCCGCGAGGAGATCACATAGATAAATATAGTAAATACATAAGGATAGCGGTATTTAAGAGATAGAGATCACCATTCCATATAACTGGGAATCGAAGTGCTGGTAAGTGTTAACATCAGGGGTTGGCTCAACTTTAAATTTCAAATCACCCAAGGCGGTTCGATAGGCAAGAGCGGATTAGCAAGGTGAACGGTTATGTCACACTGAAATTTGATTGTCAACGAAATAGGGAACAGCATGATACCAAGATAGTATATGACATGACGTTAGGTAAACAGTCATCGAATATCCAGGCGACAGGAAGACTGCAAACTGTGCATAACATGAAGTGGAAAAAAGGGTGGATGAATATTCAGGTGGTATGAAGATTGAGATATGCACTTGGCATGGGTTAGACAAACAGACCGTCAAAACCTGGTAATATGTCGATTAAGAGATAAGCATGATCTCGAGGAGACAAACAACGGTCACAGAGAGCGTGGAGTGTGATGCTCAGGAAAATTCATTCAAGGGGATGATGAACTAAACATAGGAAAAATCTTTGAATGAATATTTATCGGGTGAGAATATAGTGTGAGTAATTTCCCAGATGGTTTGAAACGTTCGTTAAAAGCGCTGTCCGATCCAATTGTAATGGTTGCACTGATCACGGATTGCGCATCACATATTGGGAATCACGGACACATTGAATCACACTGGCACTTGCGCAACGGTATCCCACATAACCGAGACTCAATAGAAAGGAAACAGAAGACGTAGTTCGTGAAGTGAAAGAAATCAAGAGGGCCAAATATAAAAGAATTTCATTGGTTATTCAGGCATCTATCTATCGTGTGCTCGTATTCTTGGCGTCGTACAGCTTCTGTCTGGGCCGCACAGCTTCTGATTGGTCGGCACAATCGGCCTATGGTTTGTTGTCCAGAATCGGTAACACGTAGGCACTTTTTTGGAGTCATCTGGGAAGCCTGATTCATCACAGTTGTCCAGAAACTGTACCGTGTTGCCCCGAGGTTTGTATCGTCCCGTAATCTAGGATCACCACAATTACGCATTCTAAAAGTGATATATCCCACATAGTTCCTCCGTCAANCCGTCAAATGTATCCTTATCGTCTGTCTCTGCTTCCACATCATTCACCACCTGCAGTATGTCTATAAGGTCACAGGAACTAAACTTTTGTGTATTTCTCATTCAGACGTGGCACTTTTACCCACCCCTCTCCCACCACAAGCACACAAGGGCCTGAATGAGGCAAATCTATGCAGTCATTTTTGAATGGAAAGTTTTCCAAATTTCATAGATCAACATTAACCACTTTTTGAGCTTCGGAGTGATATATCCAAGGCTAATGTTGATAATGGAAAGCGTAATACTAAGTTCCAACGGCAGTGATTCACCCGGAAATAATTCGAACAGATGGTATGCACGTCACATTCACGAACTATCACGCGGAACACATAACGTATAATCATCTATGGGTTCCGCAAAACCAGAGAAATCTAGGTTCTATGCACAATAATCCTGGTGGTGTCTGCCAGCCTAATCCATACGGCCCTAATCTTGCGGCCTTCTTGGATTTCGAACAATACGAATCCAGTTAAGAGAACCGCCATATCGAATAGAATTCTCACCCAGCCTCACCGTCATTGACGGTGTGTATGAATTCACATTTTCACCGGTTCCAAGGAAACCGGAATCAAGTGATAAATATCAGTATTTCGCATTCTTTCGACAATCTGAGAGAACAGTGCATGCGTAGGGTTGGTAAAATCTCATAGGTCGGAGAGTTTCCCCCGGGCTAACACAGTCACTTACAAAAATGAGTAGAGCAAAACGATGGAGACCCAAAATAATCGCACACAACTCGACAATAGGCAATCTTCGTGGTATTATGTCCAGTCTACTGAAAAATTTCAGCTTCTCAGATTCCTTGTTTCTATTGCTAGGCATATGCCAATCCATATTGTTTATCCCAAAGCGAAAAAAGATAAATAAAACCACTCTGTTGTCAAATTCGCAATGTGCAATCAGAGCATACAGTGACCTCAGAGGTATTTAGATCACAGGAATAGCATCACATACTTTTGATCCGTGGAGTAGAAAAGACGCACAAAATTGATTTATCGTTCTGAATGAAAACGGTTGTACTTGAATAACATTGTGGACTGAAATCTTCATGTTCACATCATGATCATCAATATGGTTCGCAAATACATCTATACTGATCCGTATTGGGGCTGTCCTCGTGATACAGTCGTTTCCGATTCTTTGTTTGCTAACTACTAACCTAAAAAAAATTGAACATGAAAAGTCGATTGTTGATTAATATTTACTAAACAGTATCGGATCGACCTGAGACAATAGTCCTGGAAGCATTGGACCGCTTTAGCGGTAGTTCCTGCAGATCAGGCGTTTTAAATTACTTGCGCTGTGTGTGTGTGTACGTGTACATGTGTGTTGATTGGTCGGTTGCGATAATCCTGCTAGGGTGTGGTTCACTTAACGCAGGCCACTGAATCGTGCAAAACGCTCCATTGATTGAAACCGATTCACTTAATTTCTTTTCTAACCACCGCTAGTTTGTACTAGCTATGGATCTAATTGCCCACAATAATGTGTGTCTACTGACTCGTATCACCGGTTCAATGTCAAGCAGATCATGAATATAAGAAAAACGACTGTGGTTATCAGATTTCGAATTGGGCCAATATCGAGCACGTTTGATAAAGATGATATCTTTGGTGGTTTGGTCAGCCGCCGAAACCGAACCGAGTAACAATTCCACTTGCGATAATACACACTTATACACACAGTTATGCTTGGCGTTTCAAAATCAACACGCTCTGAACCCCGAGATCCAAACAACTGCGGAAAATTCCACCCACGCACAAATGCGCACAGATGAACAGGAACTAGTGGTTATCATGTGAAGACAACTTGATGCTTCAACTCTCCACGGTATGGTTTTGAAGAATGTGTATTTGTTTTTCACTACAGCTCAGTGTGCTGTGTTCGTTCAGCACTTTAGTTGTTATGATCAACCCAGCTTTACCTGTCCAGCTTTACCAATCAATTGATGAGACTTTCGTGGGCGCGTAAAACGTATTTGACACAAACGAAGTTTTCACCAGTTGCATTTTCAGCACACACACTTTGGTCTTCTTCCATTTCGACTGGGGAAACGAAGTTCGCATTAGTCACTTGCTCCTACGGAACCATTTGGGTCAATAAATAAGCTAATACCGGACCGGAAAACGCATTGAATCACGTGGAATGTGTGAATTGAGTTACATGACGTGACGACGGTTGTACAAACTTAATGTAATGGTCGTAGTAATAGTAGTAGTAGTAATGCGCACTGGACTTGGAATACAAACCACGCAATACGAATCCCGGAATACGAATCAAGGACTAGCAATCACAGACTGGATGACGTAAGTACTGGCCCGCAAGGACACTAGCACGCAATGTCCCACGTAACTGAGAGGCGAGGAAAAGGCCACAGGAATGGTAGTTCGTTTATTGGAAGAAATGACGACGATTAAATAACCTATACAAAAGAATATCATTGGTTAACAAGGCTTCCACCCATCGCATTCCAGTATTGCTTGCGTCATTCTGCTTCTGTCTGGACTGCACTGTCTCCGATAGGCTGGCACGATCTGCCAATGGTGTGTAGTCAGAAGCATTGACACGTACGCGCGTCATTGACGCCACCTATGAGATTTGATTGATCGCAGGTGGACAAAAACCGTAACGCGCCGCTCTAGTTTAGGCGTCATCTCGTAGGCCTGGATCACCACACTTAATCTCCTTTTCTGAGGACCAAAACCCTAAGATTGAATCTTCAACGGGTGACACAATCGATTTTAAAGCCATTGTTTGCCAGGCACAGTAGAATCTTCCGTGTCAGTAGTTGGGCACCCTGGCCTACGTGTCCCAATTGACTTTTGCCTGTAGCAAAACATTCATCACCCATTTGAAGTAATTCTTCATGTGCCGTAAGCAATGGCATGGCACGTAGATTAGCCCCCCGAGACTGACCACGTATCAAAAGGAAACGACCTGAAACACGCCCGTATGTGGTAGTGTAATGAGGTGACCGGTGAGACTATTAATTTTAACGTATTCTCGGTTTTAGCCACACCCTCTTTTTGTCCCCGTGCAAGCACACATAAAACTTTTGTATGTAATATAGATGAGAGAACAATGCAATTCACATTCGTCATCAGTGCTTCAATCCACAGGTTGATCAGAAAAATTGATTGGACGACACACTGAATAACCCGTTGTGTACGAAACAGTTCAAACAATCAGTAGTGTTATGAATCCACAAGGCGGTGTCTGGTCGAGGATAGTTGTTACATGCAGAATGCCGTTGGGATATCAATAATTTGGTGTACATATAACAGATATCTCATTTGAAACATGTCATCGCGATTCCCGATAGCACACCGGGTAATGAATGGAGCAATCCATAGTTATTCGCCCTTAGTGGTCTTATAAATTTTTGATCGTTGAAGGAAACCGCCAACCACATTGTTTTGCACATTACTCACAAATGTGAGTAGTACCTCACAACAGTAGCAGTGTAACCGAAATTCCGATACCCTGTTCGATCCACCTCATGGATGACCAAAGACCGATCATCACCACTGATCAAGTAACTGTGAAATGTTGGTCCAACTTGTTGACAGATCATGATACTCAAAAAGACCGAAATAGACGTAACACTTTCCTTCGTTCCGTATATGATGCAACTGAAAATCCATAATAAAATAAAAAAAGTTCGGTATGAATGGCACTTTTGTAAACAACTACTCACGTGAAATACATTCTTGTTTTTTCTATCACTTACTCCAGCACTCGGATACGGCATCTACTGTCTACGTCCCTATATAATAGAGTCTGCGTCAAGACCTCTCGACTCATGGGCTTGACTCATTTACACGCAACCATTCACACAATTCACGCGTCTGTCGTGGTTGGCCCCACAAAGAAATGATTGATCTGTTTGTAGTCATCTTTCTCGTCTATTGGAAAGAAACGGAAATAGCTGATCAGCATGGAAAGCAGCCATGGGAACCATTGAGGCATTTTGGAATCTACTAGTTTCAATCATGTAATTGGTTCTGCATGAGTCAGAATTCACACTTGGCATACATTGGTTCAGACTGCTGGTATTGGGCCTTGTGGTTACATCAGTCCCCAGTACTACTTTCTGACTTTAAGTAGTCTACTACTCCATAAACACGTACTTATTCCCTCAGATGCATGCATGTCTATGGTCCACCCTTCATTCGACTGTAAACAAACCACCTGACTCGATGAGTCGTGCGATCCAGTTATCTCTGTACAAATTTCCCCCACATTTTCCATCCCGCACACGTCGGTCTTTCATGTGAGTTTACTGAATAAACCAGAGCGATAGTCACCGTGTTTCATCGTAGCGCACGTGCCTTGGGATAATTGGTGTGAGGTTATCATGGACAGCTTATCTGACGAAAGTGCTGAGTCCCCTACGTGTTTTACGGAAAACAATTTTCGCATCACCTTCGGTTTTTTTTAAAGAAATCTTTTTCACCAGCTCAGATAAAGTATTTACTGATAACGTATCTGCAGTATTTGTTAACACTGATGGATGCATATAGGCTTTTGTCATTTTTAGCATGCCTGTGAAATATCAAACTTTTTCAGGGAAAATATCTCTGTCCATTCCAGACTGAGCCGAAACCACTCCGATCGATTGGTTTGCCGTCATTGCATAGGGTCAAAGGGCGATAGAAGAAACGACAAACTTTTCCAGTAGTTTCTCCTTACGAGGAAAAACAGCCCTGTGTTCATTTTAGTTCTTCAGTTATCAACCTTTACAAAGTGAACTTGTGTTTTAGAAGACCGGCTATTTTCACAACGTGGACAAACAAAGTCGTACGTTGTTGCCACAACATTTCTCTCGGTTTGGTAGAATCCAGAAAGAATTTCACTCCATTCAAACCTACTTCGCCTATGCTGCTACCCAGGGTACGCCCTAATAGCTGTTACAAGGTCACATCAACCCCTCTGGTAGTTTTCGCTTTGGCATTCTACGCGAATTTCAGGGCACACCAGACATCACATAAGCTCACTTTGTACAGCTTAAGCTTTACAGAGAAGTGGGCGGTGTCCACGCGTGGGCTATAACCCCAATGAGGCTCATGACCTTTTCACAAATAGATTACATGAAACGTTTTCGAAATCTGTCAGCCAATAGTGTTCAGACGGTTAGATTGGCCGTGAAATTCGACTGATACAACTCATTGATTCCATAAAATATCCCGCTGGACTGTCAGTCTAAACCGTATCTTTTTTGTCCACACGCATCTTCGATTTGCGTGGGCAACCAAGAGCCAGAGTATCCATGCGGTAGGTGTGGCCACTAAACTATGCTAGGTTTGGGTGGCGTACAGGAAGAAATCCTTTTTTGTACATAAGTTTTTAATCGATTGTTTTCGAGTACTATTATTCGCTTTCTCTCTTCTTCACCACGTGCTATTATCAAAACGGGCATATATATTCTACGCAATGCACACCGCTCATATTACGGATTCCTGTGGTGGTCGTACACTAAAGCCTGATATGTATGCTTGAGGACCAGGACACCATTTTTAGATAGTCAACAAAAGCAGAGGAATTTTCGTCAAATTGGTGAGCTCAGGTGATTATAGATTAGTCGGCCAAATAGTGGATAGCTCAATCAATCAATAATAATAATACAACTTACCCGAAGAACAAGAACACAACAGTAATAATTAACCATAGATTATTCGAACACTCTCCGTTACACAGAATCATGCAACCTATTGGGTCTTTCCTTAGCTTCTTCTCTTTCGTTATATTATATTTATCTACGCGACAGACGTTTCTTCACCCCCATTCACCTACTCTCACTTTACAAAGCTCAGATTCGTCCTACACTTGAATACTGCAGTCATGTGTGGGGTAGAGCTTGGTCCACCTCTCTTTATCTTCTCGATCGGGTTCAGTGTAAGGCCATCCGTCTCATCAACGACCCGTCCCTAACATCCAATTTGCAGTCACTAGCTCACCATCAGGCAGTCGCTTGCTTATCCTTGTTCTATCGATACTACTTTGGATTTTGCTCTGATGAACTTTCCGCATCTGTCCCTCTCCCACTTGTTCTTCCCGTAGATCCACCACATAAGCAGCTAGCCACCCATTTCAAGTGATTATCTCCAGGTGTCGCATTTCTAACTTTCAATCATACTTTTTCCAAGAACAGCACAACTGTGGAATACTCTCCCTTTCGGTCTTCCCTCCAACGTATAATATCCATGATTTTAAACGCAGAATCAACAAGCTGGTTCTCGCTTAAATGTTCCCCATACTCTCCCACATATAGTATATCTTCGGATCATGGAGCTTACCCCTTTTACTGCATTCTCTTTTGTGTATTAAAAAAAAATTATTTGCTTGTTCTTCTTTAAACCACTTGTGCGCTGATCATCAGTCCAAATTTCACCGAGAGCATTTCAAATATCCGTTCTTTTTTTGTGCACAACATCTCTGCCAGTTGTCCTAGTTCAACATTTGGATTACATACTGTCGCTATTATGCTTTGTCACCCCCACCCCCGATAGGTGGTACCCAAATTTGACAGAGATATGTTATACTATAATCGTTCCATGAATTTAGTTGGTTTACCTCTTCATCCTTGAGAAACTTTGTACGGAATCATCCAGAAAATGTTTTTCACGAGCCTTTTATTACTTCGAGCCGGATACCTACGCTCTAAGGTCGTTTTTATGCACGACTATTACCGAGGGGAACCACGTGACTTGTGTCTGATTGGTTTACCGTTGTATATACACTTTTGTGCGTTGTCATTTCACATAGTCTCGATTGTAGTACAACAAATGCACCGGTACTTCTAAGCGAGTCATTTATTCCTCTCCTTGGTTAATCGTTTGTTGTTCTTTAGTGTTGATCAGGTCAATATGGAAACAGGCATTTAGTGATTCGAGGCATCAGACTTCGTTACGTCCCTGAAAGCAAATTAGTTAGCATACAATACTGCATGCACTTTCCATTGCGTACATGTCATTGGAATAAAGCAATTTTCGATTATTTCCTGGCTGGACTGCTCTTTGTTTCAAGTGAATTACAGTATTAATCATTACGAAGCACTATTTTTTCAAAATGGAAAACGCATAAATCTGCCTGTTGTGAATTCGCCTTCAGTCTTTGTATTGACTTTGCTTTGACTTAATCTTGAATTACCCAAGACTCGGAAATTTGCACCGGTTCCGATGAAGCATATCACCTCTCGGTAAACCTCTTTCTGGAGCTTCCAGTTCTTAATCACCGAGTTACTTAGCCGGGTGATGACATGCACAATGGTTTATCTCCGTTAAAGACCTGGATATTTTTGCTTTGACAACACTCAAACCACTCACATTCATTGATATTTTGTTCGGAAAGTTTCAATTATTTCTCGTCTGTTTGTAGTTCAATCTGGATGGTTTTTTAATTGGATTGTGTCTCCGTTAGCCTATCCATGGTGTCAAAAAAACGATAACTGAGAGTTCTTTTTGTTGCTAAGGTCGTGTTTTTATTGTGTTTGTATTTTCGTTTGTCTTATAATTAACTAACAAACCGTTCCTTTAGTGTTTATGAGGTTAAGTTAATCAATTTACTGTTCCAAAAGATGTCACACAGCTAGAGAAGATTGAACTCGGTCTGAACCGACTCACATTTTGTTCCACAATCCTGATGCGCATAGTGTAATTGATTTAAGTTGATATGTAACCCCCTTCTCACACGCTTCCGGGGTTACCATAATTAAATTCATTTATATTAGTTTATTGACCGCATGTATAGTGTGTTCACGCTCTCTCTCTCGCGCGCGCGCGTGCGCACATGCGCGTGCGTGCGTGCTTACCCATGTGTGCACGTACGCACACACACACGCGCGCGCACGCACGTGCATGTAAAGATATGATGACATTGACAGATATACAGAGGCGTACGCGATTGAAATCACGCCTTCTTCACTGGTCCGGCGTACATCTTTGCCTGAGTGTGTTTGCGTTCGTACTCGCACGCGCCCTGGTCACATGCCAAGCCTTCGGGACCGTATTTGGTCACCTGATTGACGCAACCAAACCGCTGGTGGCGTCAAGGCAGATAACCATGGTGCACAAGCGAGAAATACGGCCTTA